>JAHKKF010519513.1:2349-16887 GCA_019740295.1 Labeo calbasu | reverse complement strand
AACTAGATAACTATAACTGATTTTTACAGGTGTTTGAGAAAAAAAATGTTCCAATTGTGAGATTTAAAAAAAAAAAAAAAAAAAAAAAAAAAAAAAAAGACTGGATAAACTGCCCTTTTTTCCCTTGAAATTGAATTTTTTCTCCGATCTGAGGAAAAAAATTGCATTTTTTTAATGTATTTTTATTTTTTAAATCACATTATAGACACAGGCATCCATAAAAGCCTAATAATCTATACTTTTTATTAATAAAACTTTTAATCTTTTTTTTTTATCTTAAAGAAAAATCCAATAAAAAGCCATCAACACCACTGAACATTTTCTGAGTCAATGCAAAAACACGACACACTGTGTGCATTTGCAAAATTTAAACATGCAATTTTTTTTTAATTTCCATGGCAAAAACAAAAACAAAAAAGAATTGTGCAAAAGTTTATCTCTTGCAATTTTACAGAATTAAAAAAAACAAAAAACCTTTGAGATAAAAAGTTTCATTTGTGAGATTTAAATTAATTTTTTTTCAGATTTGTGAGAAAAAGTCCAAATTGTGAGATAAAAAGTTGCAATTATTGTTTGTTTATTTATTTTAATTTTTTAAAACCCAATTACAGAAACAGGCTTCCATACATACCTTAATTTTCATTAGTAAAACTTTAAATCTGTTCTTTTAAGTTAAAGAAAAAATCCAATAAAATTCATAAAGTACATTGAACGCCATCAACACCACTGAACACTTTCCAAATCAGTGCAAAAAACGCGACACACTGTGTGCATTTATTCCATGTTGATGATCATGTTGCTATTAGTGCATGACAGGCTGCCAGCGTCTGCAGGTAAACCGGGAGGGTTTGTGCGTGCGTGTGTGTGTGTGTGTTTCTCTCCTCCCATAGCGAGGTGCATGTCAGGTGGACACGTGCGGCCGGCTGCCAACATACTTTTGGTTTGGAGGGAGGGCTGGGTGGGTGTGAACTTTTGTTTAGTGTCTCTCTCTCCGTCTCTCTCTCTCTCTTTCTCTCTCCCTGATTCACGACACACCTTCTGTGCAAAACGCAACTCCTCTGCTTATCTCTCTCCCCCTGTCGCTCTCTCTCTCTCGTCTGTGTTCACTTTCACATGTTTGAGTCGGAGGATAGCAGTCTGTTTCCTGACACGCAGAGACTTCTCTCCAAGACGCAACTCCGCCAGCAACACCTAAAGGTCAGCAACCACTACTGTCTCTCTCTCACTCTCTCTCTCTCTCTCTCTCTCTCTCTCTCTCTGTCTCACTAAGTTTGTTTCAATCGCTGACTGTCTGACTGCTCCATCACTGTCTGTGGTGAAATGTAAAGGGTTGATGGCATTTGTTCGCTCGTTTTGTGCATCCGTCACTTTTTAGAGTGCACGTAAAGTGTATTAGACAGCCGGGACCCCCCCACCCCCTCGTTCTCACCGTCTCTTTAATTAGAAAGTCTAATACAGTAAAATGAGCTGACAGGTCAGGGACGGGGGTCTGATGCTATCACAGCATCACTCACTGCTGCCCTGCAAGGGAACTCGCGTCTTAGAGGAAAACCTGCGACAAACATTATCGATTAGGCCACTACAGCAACTACACAAAAAATGCATGAGATCAAAAATCAAACCGAAAGGGAAAGTTTATATAATAATTAAGAAAAAAACGGCACTTGTTTTCAGTTTCAATAGCATTTACTTTCGAACGTAACGTTTGAAACGTAACAGTCCGATCAGAGTACAAAAATCGTAAGTACAAAATTAGTAAAAAATTCAAGGTATTACCACAGTACTGTACTGTAGGGGATATATTATTGCATATTTAAAAGAAATATTATAAACAAGGTCAATTATTACTGAATTTTAAATCAGTTTTCGATTTCGGAATGAGTTCCGACATTTTAAATCTGTAACAATGCAAATTCGCCATTTCTGCTTGACACACACACATTTATATATATATATATTTATATAGTTTCCAGTAACCATAAAAGTTAATTAATATAATTGAAAAATACTTTAAAACTATTTAAACATTTTAAATTATTTATATTTACTAGATAGACAGAAAGAAAAAAAAATAAATTAATGAGTAAATAACAAAAAAATGTTTTGACCTGTGATTTAAAATTATGAAATATAATAATAATAATATAATATTACTTACAAAATTTACATAATAAATAACTAAATAAATATAACGTTTGCATACTTTATTGTTGCATTTAACTGTAAATATACAGCATTTTCTACCAAAAATCAATCACTTATAGGTAATTAGTTTATATTTTACCATAATCTGATTCAGTGACAGCATTTGCGATGTTTTATTGGAATGTCTGCACTGTTTCAAAAATGAAAATCTGATACATTTCAAATTAATTCAAAAATTCTACATTTCAAAAATTAAAATTTAAACATTCTAAAAAAACAGGATTTGCTTTGAAAACCCTGATCGGCGTGTTGTATTTTTGCGTAAACTCGCATACGAGCGAGACTGTGAGCAGCGCTGGTCCCGTCTAAGGCAGAATACAGGAAACATCATTCATCTGCTCTCTTTGTGAACATAAGCCGAGACTCTATCACTTCAGCTGAGCGCAGAATGAATCTGAGGGCTTACAGAGTGAAATATTCAAACATGTACATTCAGTGCACTCGGGTAAACTGTGTGAATACAGTACAGACTTCTCATTAAGACAACACAGAGGGGGAGCTTTGTTCGGTGCGGTCAGGGACACCGTATATCAGGTGAATGGGCAGATGACCGGCGGTCTCAATTATTCATTCATTTTAATTGTGGCTGTGACGGGTACCAGATTTCCTTTCAATGCCAAGCAGCTGCTTTCAGATCCATCACGGCGTGTTGGAGCAGCACTGATTAACCCCACGCCAACAGGCCGTGATTACATAAAATCTCCTGCGTCCAAACTCACCGTCACTCTTACACACTCAATAGAGCGAGGGAGAGAGAGAGGGAAGGAGCGGAGAGCGGAACGAGGGAGTGAGGTTATGCCGGGATACGCACCACGCCTTTGTCTGTCGAGTCACTAGGACAAGGTTTATCAAAGTTGAACCTGATCCGAAGCGGGCTTTTGTTACACGCCGGATACTTTTACACTGGCGTGTTCTCAAACATTCGAGAGTGCGCTGCGCTCCGTGCGCTCTCACCGCGGGAGGGTGTGGGAACGAGGGAACCAGAACAATGATCGGGGGATCTCGGAGCGGTTCTAGATCACTGCTGGGTACGTTACCGTACGTCCTACTCAAAACACACATGCAAAGAGACTCCCCCTACAGACATGCACACAGACACAGCTCAGAACAACGTTTAGTGTTCAAAGTAGCTTAACATAACAGTCGAATAGTTAAAAGGTCAAAATAAACACAGTGACAAGAATTTACATACACAGTGTTTTTTAAAAGTTTTTAAAAGAAGAAGTCTCCTCTGCTTACTGAGGCTGTATTTATTTGATTAAAAATACGGTAAAATCAGCAAAATTATGAAATATTATTTTTATTTAAAATAACTGTTTTTTATTTTAATATATTGCAAAATATAATTTACTCATGTGATGCAAAGCTGAATTTTCAGCACCATTAATCCAGTCTTCGGTGTCACGTGATCCTTCAGAAATCATTCTAATATGCTGATTTGATGCTCAATAACATTATTATTCATGTTTCTGCTTAATTTTTTTTGTGAAAACCATAAAAAACTTTTTTCAGGATTCTTTGATGCCTAATAAAAATCAGAAGAGCTGCATTTATTTGAAATATAAAAAAAAAATCTTTTGGTTCATTTAAAGCAACCTTGCAGAATAAATAAAATGACTGGCGGAATATTTCTATAAAGTAATGCTTTTATTTTATTTTTGTATAAAAGTCATTTGGACCCAAGCACAGAAAGTACCAATAATGATCGGAATGATCGAGTTCAAAACAGAATGTGAACAGACTATGTGAATTAAAAATAAATAAATATATATAAAAAAAAAAAGAAGAAATATTAAACTATTGATCTGGTTTGCAATGTTTTAGAGATCAGAACTAAAATGTAAAAAAAGAACAAATAAAAATGTAAATTTTTAAAAAATTATGCATTTCACTGTAGCTCTCTGGAGCACCTGATCATGACTGGTTATACGTTATATATTTGCACAACAACACTACACTGTAGAAATTATCACAGACCCAGGCAATCGATGCCCTACATATATGTGCTAGTTTCATTATTGCAAAAAAGACCCCCAAAATTTAAATTATTCAATCTGATCTCTTCACCATCTCCATCTGTGTTAGTTTCACTATCACAGCTCTCACATCGGGGTCTGGGTTAATTTTGTAATAATGATCAGCTGATTCGTATTTTAATTCTACTGGACAAACCAGTTCATTTAATTCAGTTAGTGAGAGAAAAACAAGTCTGTGGTTGGTTACTAAAAAAATTTCACTTTCAGAAGTATAACTTGGAGACATGCAAACCCAGCCTCTTTTTGTGTCTCTACAAGCAGTGAAACAACCTATTAAGAAGGATAGTCTGTCCGGCTCAAAACCCAAAGAGAAACTTAGGGGATTCACATCCGCTCAAACAACATGTTTCTGATGACACAGCTGCCCGACACACTCAAACAGAGAGTCAAATACTGCCTTTCTATATGTCATTTTCCTTCCTCTCGTTTCATCTTCAAAACAGCCTGTGTGGTGATTTAGCTAAAGCTCGTCTTTCAAAGTGTGACGACTGCCCTGACCTCACCTTTACACACACAGAGACAGTTAAAGTCATTCTGACATGAATGCGTGGCTCTGAAAAACCGGCTATTAAACACCTCACATCTGATTAATTCACCAGTTAAACGGTTAACAATGGATATTCACAGCCATCCGCCCCATTACCTGATGCTGATGTCACTGAATGCTAATTTTAATAGCAATTCAGCAGGTCACATGGTCATTTCTAAAGTCCATCACTATGGTCACGGTGATTGAGTCGAGCTGCTATTTATAAACTCTGAGCGCTGCGTTTATATGAACTTTCTTTAAGAATTCAACAGGTGTTTTTTCTTGCTCCTACACATCACATGACTAATCGCCCATCGCAAACAGGAAATTAACCACAAATTTGGGTCAAAGGCCTCAGAAAGGAGAAAGCTTTTTATGCTCATACAATGACTCCATACAGCTCATCTGTTCCACATAAACCCAACGGATGATCAGTTCTTTAGAACCATAATCTGAACTACAGTTGCTATACAATTGAACTAAACTTGACTTTACAATAATAGAACCAGAATTGATCAGACTTATTTAAACTATATATTCGACCATATTAAAATTATACTATACTGTAACCAATTTTACTATACATAGGAGTTTATTAGACTTGCGATAACTAAACTTTACGGTTTTATTACTAGACTATGCTAGATCTTTAACCAAACCTGATTAGAATTTACTATACCATAATCAATTCTAGATTATGCTATAACCAAACTTTACTAGACTTACTAAACCTAAAATCCATCGTTTTATCTCTAGACCAAACTAAACTATACTCTAACCAAATCTGGTCAGACTACTATACTTGTAATAATCTATAATTAAACTATACTATAACCAGATTTTTTTTGGCTATTACTAATCTTTACTGTTCTACAACTAGACTACACTATAACTAAATATTATTATACTTTACTATACTATAAACTTTAGAGTTCTATCACTAGACTAGACTATACTATAACCAAACATGATTAGACTTACCAAAATCTAAACCAATAACTACCAAATTTTATTAGATCATTACTAAACTTTACTCTTTTATCTCCGGACTATACCAGAACTATGCTGTGCTGTAATCAAACTTAATTATTTACTATACAGTAATATTTCATATATCTAGACTAATCAATAACTAGACTATAGTCATTTTTATTAGACTTACTATAACTACAGTAAATTTACTGTTCTATCACTAGATTAGACAGTAACTAAATATTAAAGTAACCACATCTGATTAAGTTCATAAATAAACTTTATGCTTTACCACTAGACTATAACTACACTTTACTATAACCAAAATTGACTCTACTATACTAAACGTCACTTAACTATAACTAGACTATAGCTCATGATTTTATGTACTGTCATCCTATACTTAAACTTTATTAGACTTTACCATACTAAACTTTACTTTAGTATAACTATACTATACCTCATGATTTTTATACTATACAAACTTTATTAGATTCTACTATACTAAACTGTACTTTACTATAATTAGACTATAATGCATGATTTTATACTTTATCTTATACTCAAACTTTGCTAGACTTTACTATACTAAAAACTTTACTTTAGTATACCTAGCCTATACCTCATGATTTTATACTTTATCATACTATACTCAAAGTTTCTTAGACTCTACTATATTAAACTGTACTTTAGTACAACTAAAATTGAAAACTGACTCTACAATACTAAACAGCATTTAACTAAAACTAGACTATAGCTCATGATTTTTATACTTTATCATACTATACTCAAACTTTATTAGACTCTACTATATTAAACTGTACTTTACTATAACTAGACTATACTGCATGATTTTATACTTTACCATACTATACTCAAACTTTATTACTTTACTATACTAAAATTGACCTTAGTATAACTAGACTACACCTCATGATTTTATACTTTATCATACTAAACTCAAACTTTATTAGACTTTACTATACTAAACTTTACTTTAGTATAACTAGAGTATACCTCATGATTTTATACTTTATCTTACTAAAACTTTATTAGGCGTTAACACACTATAACTAAAGTATACTGTTCTATAATTAGACTAAACTACACTATACAACAATTAAGCATGACTATCCTGTACTGTGAAGTATATTCTATACTATAGCTATACTTTACTATAACTGAAAACAATGTATTTGTACTGTAACACAGTTTAGTTTCTTTTAGCTGATGCGTCTTTTTTCTCATTTAAGCCTGATCTGATGTGATTTTTGCTGAATGCTTTGGGCCTGTGTGTGTGTGTGTGTGTTTGAGTGATTTCCTTTGCTCTGGTCTTCTATGAAAAGTGAGAGCAGCTGATTGGGGAGCATCTAAACTCCTGTAGGTGTTTCCTGTGTGAGAAGTGTCACTGTAACCAGTGGCAACTCCCAGACTCTCTCCTCTCTCTGTTGTTCTGGGTAAATTACAGAAACACACACACATTTGAATGATCAAACACACAGTATTGAGGGCGACGCACCTCAAAACACACGTTTACGTAGAGAGACCGAGCTCAGTCAACCACACACACACACACACACACAGAGGGAAAACGGGCCGTTTTGTAATGTTGCTGTAAGATTTTGGTTTTGAAACTGGGTCCACCCACTGGTGTGAGAAAAGAGGAGAGGCACAGAGGAGGGGTGTAGGGAGAGAAAGACTGAGAGAGAAATGAGTGTGTGGGCTATCACTCACTCACTCACTCTCTCAGTTTAAAATAAGGACACATTGATCCACCCACCCCAACCTCACATCACACACACACACACACACTCTCAGACTGGAGCAGATACCTCAGCAGAAGAGTTTAGGTATCACAGCGGCCTGATGGACTGACAGACGGGTTGTAATGTGTGACGGCAGGAAGTACGCATGACTGAGGAATCATCTCGCCGTTTGGTGGATGTTGTTCACGAAAAATGACTTTCAATGGCTGATAAGATATCTTCAGAGCAGTCTGGCCGCTAAACAGACAATGACAAAAGAGTTTAAAGAGATTAAATGTGTTAAAATCGAATGAGCACATTTTACACAATATTTATTCCAAAATAGAAGGAAATGTCTTGGCCTGATGGATACTGCACAGGCCGGGCGACCCAAATTAGTTCCAGCTTGGGCAATTTCTCAATACAGTTCCCTCATTTTTGTCAATTCCCGTTTAGTTTCAGACTGTCACCATTAAATAGAATGTATTAATGCCTTTAGAAATTATAAAATATATAAAATATTAAACTGATATATTTATTATTTATAGTTATATTATTTATATATATTAAATATACATCATATATTAAATACATGTGTTTAAATATACTACAAGTCTTTATAATATACTAATGATATATATTATATAGATATATTTTTAATAATTATGTAATTAATAATAATAATAATATTTATAAACAAAAAAATATTTGTAATAATCAAAAAATTAATTATATATACAAAAATAAAGTTTTAAAATGTTGCTATCAGTCCACTGACCAGCCAGTCACTGTCAAAAAATTAATTTTATTAATAAATGTATAAATTATAAACTATATTGTGTCTACACATTTTAAACTAAATTTTAAATTTAAAATTCCTACATATAATTAAAATGATATATGCATCAAATAAATTTAATATAATTTAAATATTAAATAAACATATAAATTATTAACTATATTGTGTATAGTAAACTAAATTTTAAAATCAAAAAAATTAAATCTATAAACTTTAAATATAATTACAATTTAATCTATAAAATAAGAAGACATATTTGTTAATAAATTAGCCATATATATATATATATATATATATATATTTTTTTTTTTTTTTTTTTTTTAAAGAATAAAATTAANAAAAATTAAATCTATAAACTTTAAATATAATTACAATTTAATCTATAAAATAAGAAGACATATTTGTTAATAAATTAGCCATATATATATATATATATTTTTTTTTTTTTTTTTTTTTTTTTAAAGAATAAAATTAATCTGACAATATTCTGATATTTTTACAGTTAACATGATATGGTAACAGATTTACTCCTTAAAATCCCCTACATTTCTCTGTTTTTAGATTTTTATAAAAATATGTATAACGTGTTTTCGTGAGTCACACTTAAAGCTAAATATCCAGTACCGTTATCAATACAGACTTCTATGAACCATGTGTGTGAGAACACGTCTGTGATATGTGCTTGCATTTTTTGCATGAAGCGACATATGTGCATACGGTGTGTGACTGATCACTATGAAAGCTTGCATCTTGTGTGTGTCTGTGTGTGTGTGCGTGCGTGTGTGTGTGTGAGTGCGCTTTGACAGACATCTGTCTCCTGTGCCCTGCAGCCTGGTTGGTTTTAATTAGGTAGAGCCAGAGGGCCTGAGGGCAGACAGGGGCTAGTCATAATCACTCACACACACACACACACACACGGGCCAGCCTCCCCCTCACAATCCTCCACAAAAAATGTCCTTTCAGAAGGAGCATCTCAAAAAACACAAAACACACACCCTCACACACACTCCATCTGTCTCAAACACACGTGTGAGATGTGCGTTTTACATGCATGATTAGTTTGATTAATGACAAGTGCATTTCGGTCAATTTGAGCTCTTAGGAAATGCTTCCAATGCCTGTATTCACACATGAACTCCGGCACAATGCCATAACCACGAGACTTTCTGGGTTGAAGGTGTGTCAATTACAGAATCATTGTGGAAGTTAACTGGTTTCGATCATAATCATTTGTAATTCCTGTAGCTCAGACAGTAAAGCGTGGGTTTGATTTCCAGGGATTGCACAAACTAATAAAATGCTTACCTTGAATGCAATGGATAAATGCATCTACCTAATGCATAAATGTATTTGTTAATTGTACAAATTAGCTTTAATGAATTTCCACAGGCTTGCAGAATGAAACTGTAATTCCCACTAAGTCCTGAGGAATGATGAAGCATCTATTAAAGCATCAGTTTCACTAATGCATATTATTTGCGCTTCATTTTGTTGAACTAAAACAAGAATGTCAAATCTTTTTGGTTTTATTCTTTATTTACAACTTATAAAAATGAACAAAATAGTACAACTTTTAAATACGCAAGCATTTAAGCATCAACAGCACTAATGGACATAATCTGAAGTCTGTTGCAATATGAAAAAAATAAAAAATTAGCATCTCGCAGTTTACATCTCACAATTCTGACTTTTTTTTATTAAATCATAGAAACTTTTACAATTGCAAGAAAGAAAGTCAGAATTGCGAGATATGAAATCAGTTCTGCCCCTTTTTCTTACAATTCCAAGTTTATTTCTCACAGTTCTTACTTTTTCTGACTAATTTTCTTAACAATTCAGACTTTTTTCTCGCAATTGCGAGTTTATTTCTTGCAATTCTGACTTCTCGCATTTTTGACGTTCTCATAATTGTGAGTTTATTTCTTGCAATATTATTTTCCTAACAATTCAGACTTTTTTCTCACAATTGGGCACTTACAAATGCATTCACAAGAACATTTAGCCACAAATCTGGTGAAATAAAGTCGTTCTTGTGATACCACATTCCCCAACGCCTTGTGAATTTTCACTAATGCTAATCTAAAATAAAATGGCTTTTAAATTAATTTAATAACTTGATGGGCTTTACTTGGCTGCAGTTCCTCTTTCCCGAATGGGTTTTGCTTGAGTGTGCTGCGTTCTGATTGGTTGCTGGGGGCGTTTTGGCCTTTGATTGGCCAGAATAAGTGCAGAATTATTTTAAATTGACTCAACAAATTGTTTTTTTACAGTGTAAAGTTACTTAGACTGCATTCACGGTACACATTTTGAATGCAAGTTTTTGTGCACGTATTTTTACACTATAAAGCATGTGTACATCCCATAATTCTCTTTCTACGCTGCTCTGCCACCAACTAAAAGTGCTCGTAACCAACTGCGCCACAAGTCAACGCCTAAAAAGCCATGCTAACAATTCACACAAATAAAAACAAGGTGGCATTTTGACACACTTGTGTGTTGTTGTTTCTAGACTTTGATCGGCATGAAATGTAAAAAAAAGTCTCAAAAATGGAAAACGTTTAGATCATTATTGACATGCAGTCCACACTCACACAGACTCACCAAAGCAAAAGCACTGATAAAAGGACCTTTTTCAAAAACGTCCACTATATGTATGTGTGTGTGTGTGTGTGTGTGTGTGTGTGTAGAAGATAGCAGATAACACAGATGAAACTGTCCAAAAGACACAACACTTCCAGTAAAAACAGGAGTTGCAGTGTGGAGGGGTTCACTGATGACCTTGTCGCATATTTCAGGCTCTATATGTGTGTGTGTGCGTCGTCCTTGGACGGCTGTTTCCCACCCTAGTTGGTGGGTTTGTCTGTAAGTGGGCAGAGATGACAAATTTTTCCCAAAGCCCACACCCTGGAGCACCAGAGCCCCCACTCCCAGAATACATCTGTGCACGGCGTCCCACATTGCAAATCCTACGGCTTAGAAAACAGAGAATACGACACTGACGGATTTATGCATCGGAGTCGATCACAGTATTGAGATTTTTAAAGAATTAAAGGATGTTTGGTGCGGTTGCTAGGTAATAAAATAACGTAGTTGATTATTTAGCACCAGCACGTATTTCCTCAACGAGACGCATGACTTGATAAGTCGTTCGTGTCTGGAGCACAAACGCTGCAGGACTTTGTGACAGAGGTTTGAATTGGTCTATACATCGATGAGCAACAGTATTAGAGATGATTGACTTGGCAAACTATAAAGAGAGAAGGAAAGAAATATCTGACCTTACCTGAAATGAGACATTGCAAGGTCACCAAACACAAGAGAATGCCAGTCGCGGTTCTGAATGTGTCTCGCTTCGTCTGAATGCTGCTGTAAAGAATAATTAAATAAATAAATAATTTTAAACGCATATGAACTGCAAAAGATGTCTGAGAAATGTGATCTTCATGCTAAACAGGGTTATTATAGTTAAACAAAAGTGTAAAAAAAAAAAACATTTTGGTTACCTGAAATAAAACAAACGTCAAGTTATTTTAACAAAATAAAACTAAAATAAAAAAATCATGAAAACCATATAGACATATTTTTTAAAAACTGTTTAATGAATGCAGAAGATATAAAAATCAAAAATTGGAATATTAATAAATCTATAATCTCAATCAAATAAACTACACTAAAATAATGTTAAATTAATATTTTAAAAATAATCAATAAAAATGATAAAAATATATATATATAAAATAACAATTTAAAAATAATTAATTGTTAATTTAAAAATCATAAAAATACATATTTTAAATAATAAACCATCACTAATGCACATTATTTGTGCTTCATTTTGTTGAACTAAAACAAGAATGTCAAATCTTTTTGTTTTATTCTTTATTTACAACTTATAAAAATGAACAAAATAGTTCACATTTTAAATACGCAAACCTTTTATCATCAACTGCACTAATGCACATAATCGCAAGATTTTGTTACAATATGAAAAAAGGGAAAGAAATTGTTTCTGCATTTATTCTAATTACGTAATTATGACTTTTAACCATTAACAAAATAGTTACTTTTAAATCTAAAAATTAGCTGCACTATTGCTCATTATTTAAATATTAATAAATCTCAATTATATTAAAATAACATTAAATTAATGTTTTTAAAAAAATCATAAATAATAAAAAAAATTAAAAATATTTAATTTATTAAAATTACAAATATACTAAATTATTTTTATTTTGTAAAATAAAATAAACAATGACACATCAAGAACCAAAAATGGTTTTTTAACCCTATAAATCCTACTGTATCATATTTGATATGCATGTTTCTAAATAATTAACAATCAAAACTTTGCATGCATAACATACATTATTTTTTTAGAAAAGTCATGTTGAATGTGAGTGTCAAATATGATCATCAGGCTTTAGAGGAACGTTTATTTGTTCATCTCTCATTGCATTATATGTTTGGCTTATATAAGTCTCATCTTAATAAGACATATTATTGGAAATACAGAGCGACGACTGATAGTTATATCATGCTGTACCGTTATAAAGATCTGACTGATTTTATTTTTTTTTTTTTTTGGCCAAATTGCATATTTTTGCTTAAGTATGAGCTCCATATTCTCACTACATCATACTATATGAGCCATAAAAGTTTTAAATATGATACTCATTTAAATGGTTCATTTTTAACAGATTGTGTTTTTCGCACTATTATGTCAGGGTTTACAGAATTAAAAGAAGGTTCTTTGCAGAACCATTCATTTGAAGAACGTTTATTAAGCGTACATGAAGCATTTCGCTTCGGTCTGAGAGTGAAAACATTTTAAGTGTGTCTAATACAGGAATCTGTTTTAGGTACACAGAGAATCACCTGTCTGAGGTTTCTATGACAACTAACTGAGAATACCTACAAATAATGTTGCATGCGTGTGTTTTTAACTTAATAATAGACACACGTGTCCATAATTCATTTGCCCATCTCTTAAATGTTCACACTTCATATTCATCACGTTCACAGCAGGAAAAGAAGTCCATCGAAACCACATTTTACCCAGAATCCCCCAGTAAGACACCGGCTTTGCTATTAAGTAACTGTGCTGGTTGAAAAGCAGGTCATGATGAATCTCATAAATTACATAACTAGGTGGATTCTTGATGTCATTTAGGAAATCCTGTCCGTGTTAAAGCGTCGAGTCATGATTTAAAGAGACAGACGCGGCGGGAAAATGTCAGCGTGCCAAAAAACACAAACGAGACCGAGAGAGAGAGAAAGAGAGATTGTAATAGTTTTATGGATTTTGAAACAATACATTTTAAGGAAACACACTCCCTCTCTCTCCTTTTACACAAAGCTTTATTACTGTAAAACACACTGCAGCCTGACATTTCTGTAACTCTGTCTCTATGTCTGCTTACAGAAATGCAAACATTTGCAGTGAATTGATTGGCTGACGGAAACTTTCGATTTTGATTGACATAATTTGAAAAATCTGTTTGAATTTTAAATTTCACATCGATTTGAATTTTCAGTTATTTTTTGACCAAACACACTTTTACTGTTAAAACAAAATGGACTTATTTAAAGAAATCTGAAAGATGTTACATTAAAATACAAACATAAACTAAATAAAACTTATTGAGAACTGGAAGACTGACCGTTAATCAGCTATTCGTGCATCATAGGATGACATTCTCCGTCTTCTTGATCTCCAGTGTCAACCTATATTAAAAAAAAAAAAAAAAACTGTAAAAATGCAATGAATGCAGAAGATATAAAAATAAAAACTAAAAAAAAAAAAAAAAAAAAAAAAATCAGAATATTAATATCTATAATCTCAATTATACTAAAATAATATTAAATTAATATTAATATAGTAAAAAACAAAAATAAAAATAATTTAATTATAATAATTTAAAATTATTTTCAGTTATTATAATAAACATTTATTAGGAGGATAAATGCATAATACATGCTAAATTTGACTCACATAATCAGCTAAAAGGTGGGAAAATGTTTAATGTCAAAAATTACGACACTGTCAGATGCGTCAAATCACACACTCAATTATTAAACAAAAATGATTTACATTTTTCGTTTTTAGTTGCATCACTCTGGTTCTTTTTTAAGAATATACAAATATTTAGTTTCACCTAGACATAATTACTGTCATAACTGAGGTTTACTTATTAGCTTTTCTGACTTTGACAACATGTTCAGTACATTTTTAAATTTATATATTTTTATATA
>JAHKKF010519512.1:0-18614 GCA_019740295.1 Labeo calbasu | reverse complement strand
TTTTTTATGTGTATACATTTGATTTTATATATTTGGTATATATTTCAATATTTTTTTGATTTTTGATAATAATAATAATAATAAATATATTAAACACATTTTTTTTAAAAGTGTATTGTAATAAAGATGACATCTTATTTGTAATAATAATAATAATAATTATTATTATTATTATTATTATTATTATACAACATTGTTAAACATGAATCAAACAAATTCAGAGTCAGCAATGCGCTTTATAATAAAAGCAAGTCTAAAGTCAGTGATGTAGTTTTAACAGTGTTCAGATGGGGGCGATATTTCCTGTCTTTTAACACCTATTGATATTCTCTCCAGTGTTGAACAATCCCTGCTCTCATTTCAGATGCTGATTTGATAAACAGAGTCTGTCTGAATATTGAAGGCATGAAAGTGTTCGTTTGAACGTGTATGAGTGTTATGATTGTTTTACAGCTGCCTGCCGCTGATAGCGTGTGCCGCTCACCTCCGCTCTCGGGTGTCTGCGGTGAGCTGTGGGAGTTCTGCCTCTCCTGCGACCTCCTCTCCAGGGCTCGAACTCTGGCCTGTGAGCGCTGGACGAAATCAGGCCGACTGATCGCTAAAGCCTCCTGCACACACAGAGCACACTTACATTAAAGGAAAGGGCTGTTTGATTCAAAGTTGACTTAGAAATCAAGATGTTCAAAGTAGCATCAGTGAAATCACAAATAAGATCTTTGACATTTCAGTTGTCTCACCTTGATGGTAATGAGTTAAATGAAAAACGAATGAAGACTTTAAGATGGGAGCTGTGTTTTGGAACATGATAGCTGGTTTCTACAGGGTCTAAGGTGGTCATTAGATGGTCTACCAGTTTACAATGGATTTTTTTATATGCACATATATTTTAATGGGGAAAAAAACTAATTAAAAATAAAAATGAAACTAAAATGGTCATTTTACTAAATTAAAAAATAAATAATTGCAATACTATATGAAATTTATTATTATTAAATGCATAAAATGAAATTTAATTAAATATTTAAACTAACATAGTAATTTTACTAAAGTAGAAAATAAATATTGCAATACTAAATTGAATTTATTATTATTAAATATTAAAATTGAAACTAAAAAGGTCCAATGTAAATAATAAAATATTGCAGTACTATATGGAATTTATTATTATTATTAAATATATAAAATAAAATGTATATAAAAATGTAAACAAATGGCCGTTTTATTAAATTAAAAAAAAATAATTATTGCAATACTATATGGAATTTAATATTATCAAATACATAAAATAAAATTTAAATTAAAATTGAAACTAAAATGGTAACTAAAGTAAAAAATAAATATTTGCGATGCTAAATTTAATTAACTATTATTAAATATATATAAAATAAAATAAAATTTAAATTTGAACTAAAATGGTAATTTTACTAACGTAAATAATAAATGATTGCAATACTATATGGAATTTATTGTTATTAAATATATAAAATGAAATTAAAATTTAAACTGATACTAAAATGGTCGTTTTACTACAGTAAAAAATAAATTATTGCATTACTAAATTGAATTAACTATTAGTAAATATATATAAAATAAAATGAAATTAAAATTGAAAATAAAATGGTAATTTTACTGGTTTGCAATACCATATGGAATTTATTATTATTAAATATATAAATTGGAATTTAAATTAAAATTTAAACTAAAAGGGTAATTTTACTAATGTAAATAATAAATTATTGCAATACTCTATTCAATTTATGATTATTAAATATATATAAAATGAAATGAAATTAAAATGGAAACTAAAATGGTCGTTTTACTAACATAAATAAGAAATTATTGCAATACTATATGTAATTTGTTGTTATTAAATATATAAAATGAAATTAAAATTAAAATTGATACTAAAATGGTAATTTTCCTAAAGTAAAAAATAAATGATTGCATTACTATATGGAATTTATTATTAAATATATAAAACGAATATAATAAACTTACATAAATAATTCAATATATAAAATTATTAAATTTTAAAATACATTATTTAAATATGGATTTTTTAAAATGATTAAATAAACGTTTAATTATGAAATAATTGGTCAAATGCTAATTATAAATGGCAAAACTAATCACAAATGTATATTTGTTTTATTTCCTACTTTTAAAAAATGTATGGGTTTGATAATAAAATAGGCATGGTTCCTAAACCTATTTAATTCTGCAGATGATTATTTTTAAAAAATAAAATAAAGAAATAAATTAAAATCCTAAAATCCTAAACTACCCTGAAATGACCAAAAAGGTCACGATCAATTTAAGTAAATAATGGCTTTTTTAAATTCTTTTTTAAGGTAGGGTTATAGTTTGAGTTGATCTACAGCATTGTATGTACACATTTTGATAGCTAGTCAATGAACTGCATTATTTTGGCGCAGAAGTACTTGTAAACAACAGAAGAGAGGAGAGTAACTCACGCTAAGTGACAGTGGAGCCGAAGCAGTTTCAGGAAGGTCATTTTGGGACTCAAATGAGACAAAATCCACACATTGATCCCCTGGACATGTTTTGTTCTTTCCATTAGCATCTTCTCTGAGCTCTCCGTGTTCATTTTGCCCTCTATCCTCGGCTAAACGCACTGACAAAGAGGAAGAAAATTCAGTCATGAAACCTCGGCACAGGCAGAAAATCTGCAGGTTTTGTTTCAGAGAAATGGAGGAAAAACTCCAACTGTGTTGAGCTGCATGTCCAGAGTGTGAAGACATCAATCTCTCTGTTGTCTATATAAAATCCCCTCATCTTGCTAAATGTCAGTGTGTTTCAAGTGAAGTTTGTGTTTGAAGAAGCCAAAGGTCAGGAGAGATCAGGAGTACCTGCTGCTGCCGCGTGGGATGTAGTTCGTCTCTGCTGGGCCTGCAGCTTTATGTTGGCGATAACCGCAGCGGCGTTCAGGGCCAGGACGGCGTCTGCGCTCAGATCAGTCGAGTTATCTGAGAACAAAGAGACTGTGCATCATCCAGAGCCTCTACTAGGCCTGAAACACACTGCACGCAAGTATGAGAATGGAAACCCTTCTGGCTAAGCAAGCGGGATTTTGTTGTTGCATTCAGAAATGAAAGTGATGCAAGTGTACTACGTCGTATAGCAGAATGATATATTGTTCAGTCAGGCCAAATCTACTGTTAAAGTACTGACATACTTGCGATGTATGAATGCATTTAGGTCTGGGTTATGCTTTGCGTAAAATATGTTTTGATCTATGGACAGCTACTGCAAATACTGAAGTAAGGAGTTCCAACAAACTCATTTATATTATATTATGTTTATTAAATAAAACATAAAAACAAATATGTATGTAGCTGTATATAGAGTTCCTGAATTCCTTGCCATGTTCAGTTTTTATGTTTGTTCAAAATCTTTAGATTTTAAAAAGAATTTTGTAAAGAAATTTATAATAATAAATTAACAGTAAAAATAAATAAATAAAATATAAATATAAAATATAATAAATATAAATAAATTAAATATAAATAAACATTTATAGTGCATCTTTCTACAAACAAAATAATAATATTAAAATGTTTGTAAACATTACATTACTATTAAATACACATTTATTAATAAAATTTATTTTTCAAAACAGTGATTAAACATAAAAACCGAATTGTACATTGCAAGGATGGATGAATAAATGAGTAAGGGTGTGTATATATAAAAATAAATAAATTTAATAAATATAAATATATAAATATATATATTTTTTTCATAAAATGGTGAGAGGTGAAAGTTACTTACTAAGTGACATCAACGGTGTGAAAACAAAAATACAATAAATAAATAAAAAAATTCATGATTTTTAGTCTTTAAAAGTCTGTAAATGTTTTTTAACCTTTTTTTTCCCATACAAATCCCAAATTTCGGGGGAATATTCCTCTAAAGTTTCCTAGAAATGAAAAAATAATATAAACTATATAGCATTTTACTGTAAAAATTCTAAATGTTTACTTTTAGAGGTGTAAGTTTATTTCAAGGGTGTGAAAACATAAATAAATAAATAAATGCTTTTCAGTCTTTAGAATTCTGTTAAAGTTTTTTTTTTAACCTCAAACTTTCAAGGGTGCGAAAACAAAAACATAAATAAATAAATAAATAAATTCATGATTTTCAGTCTTTAGAACTCTGTAAATGTTTTTTTTTTTAACCTCAAACTTCCAAGGGTGTGAAAACAAAAATACAAACCAAAATAATAAATGAATGAATGAATGAATCTTATGATTTTCAGTCTTTACAATTCTGTAAATGTTTTTTAAACATTTTTGTTTTTAAAAAAAAAAAAAAAAAGTTTTTTTTAACATCCTGAAATCCTAAAATGTCTTAAAAATTCCTCTAAAATGTCCTAAAAAACAATATATATATATATATATTTAGTGTAAAAATTCTAGTTAGTCTGAAGTAATTCTAAGTGACTATTTCAAGGGTGTGAAAACAAAAATAATAAAAAAAAGCTTTTCAGTCTTTAGAATTCTGTAAAAAAAAAAACTTTTTTTTTCCATGCTGAAATTCTAAAATGTCCTAAAAAAACAATATATAATTTTTTATGTAAAAATTCTAAAAAGTTTGTCTGAAGTAATTCTAAATGACTTTATTTAAGGGTGTGAAAACATAAAAAAAAATCAACAAATAAATTAATGCTTTTCAGTCTTTAGAATTCTGTAAAAGTTTTTTTAACCTTTTTTAAATTTTCAGCCTAAAATCCCAAATTTCAGGGGGAAAATTGCTCTAAAATGCCCTAGAAATTAAAAAACTGTATAAACTATATATGTAAAGATTCTAAATGTTTACTTTTAGAGGTGTGAGTTAGTCTGAAATAACTCTTAGTGACTTTATTTCAAGGGTGTGAAAACATAAATAAATAAATGCTTTTCAGCCTTTATAATTCTGTTTTTAACTTCTTTTTTTTTTAAATTTCATCCTGAAATCCTAAAATGTCCTAAACAACAATATATATTTTATGTAAAAAATCTAGAGAGTAAGTCTGAAGTATCTTAACTTAAAATCCCAAATTTCAGGGGGGCAATTCCTCTAAAATGTCCTATAAATTAAAAAAACAATATAAACTATATAGCATTTTAATGTAAAAATTCTAAATGTTTACTTTTAGAGGTGTGAGTTAGTCTGAAGTAATTCTAAGTGACTTTATTTCAAGGGTGTGAAAACATAAATAAATAAATGCTTTTCAGTCTTTAGAATTCTGTAAAAGTTTTTTTTTTATTTTTTACCTTTTTTTTTTTTTTTTCATCCTGAAATCCTAAAATGTCCTAAAAATTCCTCTAAATTCTCCTAAACAACAATATATATTTTTTTATGTAAAAAATCTATTGAGTTAGTCTGAAGTAATTCTACATGACTTTATTTCAAGGGTGCGTAAACATAAATAAATAAATCAATAAATAAATTCATGCTCTTCAGTCTTTAGAATTCTGTAAAAGTTTTTTTAACCTTATTTTTATTTTTAACTTAAAATCCCAAATTTCAGGGGGGAAATTCCTCTAAAATGTCCTATAAATTAAAAAAACAATATAAACTATATAGCATTTTAATGTAAAAATTCTAAATGTTTACTTTTAGACGTGTTAGTTTGAAGTAATTCTAAGTGACTTTATTTCAAGGGTGTGAAAACATAAATAAATAAATCAACAAATCAATAAATAAATGCTTTTCAGTCTTCAGAATTCTGTAAATGTTTTTTTTTAATTTTTTTTTTTAAATGTCCTAAAACTTCCTCTAAAATGTCCTAAAAAACAATCTATAATTTTTGTAAAGTAAAAACTTCTAAAGAGTTAGTCTGAAGTAATTCTAAGTGACTTTACTTCAAACTAGTCATCTATGCACGTCCTCAGATAGTTAAACGTGTATGCATGTGTTTCAGCGGCTGTCAGATTTCTCTCTGCGTGCAGCGGCTCTGAATTCCCACGGAAGCTCAAAAACCGGTATTGAAAGCGGGGTAGAAATAGATTATGCATGCAAAGAGATGCGTGGGAAAATGAAAAGATGAGAAAACGCAAGACAGAAAGAGAGAGACAGCGCCGAAATCTCCCGTTTCGCCGCCGTCCACCGCTGCCGTGCGTATCCGCCGTGAAAAGCTTCAATTAAAAACCTCTGCTCTCTCACACGATAATACTCATCCATTATACATCAAAGCGGCGCCGCGCGGCCTCAGCCTACAGTGTGTTCTTCTTGTGCGTCTACCGCCGAATATCCACAGAGGCTCTGCTAGTACCTGCTGCTTTCAGTAGCGTGAGAGGTTTGATTCCCGAAATAGGTTCTTCTCGCTCGCTTCGATCCCACTCAAATCCCTCTTTCCTCGCGCTCCCGTCTTCGCCACCGGAGGCCGAGCGCCTTCTTGCATCGCTGCTGCTGGAACTAACAAGGTCAATATTTGTCTTCTGGGGAACAGGAGAGCTCCTGTTGTGAAACGCTGGATGTGCAACTGCATTAGTGCCAAGTTCTGTGCGGTTAAACAGGCTTGCGTCGCAGCTGAGAGGCCTTCGAGGTGGCTTGTATTTTTTGGTGTCGCTCTCACATGTTGTGGTGCCGTCATTTGGGTTGTTGAGGTAAAATGAGAGGCTAGATCTGTGGTGGGACCTCCATTGGTTTCCTCCTGGCTCTAGAGCTATAGTTAACGGTTGGTTTAAAGGTGAGGGATTGACTTTAGATTCAACGTTGAGTCCTTCAGTATAGCTGTGTCTGTATGGCCCCGTACTGAACCGCTCTCTCTGTTCGGTCATTTTCACAATGGTTGCTTTTCTTCTCAGTACCACGCCGTGATCCATTTCTTCTCTGTTGGGCTGGCTGGTGGTGCTTTTCGTCCTCTCTTCGGTGACTTTGACCACTAGGGCTTTTCTTTGTCCACCGGCGAGGTCATTCTGAGGCCTGGGGTTTGTTTGTGCGACCTTCTTGGAAGTGATAGTGATAGATGATATCGAAGAGCTGAAGGACTCCGGTTCACTTCCACGCCTGCGTGTGGGATGAGGTCCAGAGTGGCCCGTGTCCATCTCGGCTTTCGGATTCCAGGCTTGCGGTCCAATTCGTCCTCCCTCGGAGCTCACGGATCCTGAAGCCTGGAAGCAAACAAACGAAATCCCTTGAATTGGGCTTTGTGTGGATGAAAGAGGTTCTCTCTGCCTCCTGCATAGGCAGTAATGCTTTTTTGTAACAACTCGCAACATTCCGAACGGATGCATTCTGCCATTGCCATAGCAACCGTATCAGTTTCGGGGGCAATTCGGTTACGTTGGAATTCGAGGCACTTTTTTATACAATTATGAGAATCACAGGGGAGTTTTAATCTTTTGAACACAAATGGCTTACTTTCAAGGAGCCTGAACTGACAAAAGAGAGATGCTTGTGCATATGAACATGAAAAAGAGATCATGTACCATAGTATATATTAAGGTACCATGGTGCCTCCAGGGAATCGCATTCATAACCTGTTTAACTTTTGAAAAAATTAATATCTGAGTGTGAAGCTGGAAGTTTAAACTAGAAAAAATATAGACGATTCGATACATTTGTATAAACCCAACAATAAGACCAGCAATATGCATCAAGAAAGAATATCTTGAACCATTTTGAGGTCATGTTGTCTTTAAAATAGAGAGAAAAATGTAAATAAATAAATAAACTGTATAACTGTTTTCTATTTTAATATACTTTAAAATATAATTTATTCCTGTGATGCAACACTGATTTTTTTGCTGCATCATTAATCCAGTCTTCAGTGTCACATGATCATTCAGAAATCATTCTATTATGCTAATTTATTATCAGTGTTGGAAATTGTTGTGTTGCTTAATATTTTTATTTTATTTTCATTATTTAATTAATGTTTTTTTAGTCTTTAGTACTCTGTAATTTTTTTAAAACATTTTTTAAAAATTGTTTTTCATCCTAAAACTATAAACTATATATATATTTTTTCATGTCAAAATTCTAAATGTTTAGTTTTAGAGTTGTGAGTTATTCTAAAGTAATTATAAGTGAGTATAAGTAATATGCTAATTTATTATCAATATTGGAAACTGTTGTGTTGCTTAATATTTTTATTTTTATTTTATTTTAATTAATTAATTAATTAATCATTTTCAGTCTTTAGTACTCTGTATTTTTTTTTAAAACATTTTCAAAAAATTGTTTTTCATCCTAAAATCCCAAATTTCGGGGGAGTCAGGGGAAAAAACAATATAAACTATATAGTATTTTTTTCATGTAAAAATTCTAAATGTTCAGTTTTAGAGGTGTGAGTTATTCTGAAGTAATTATAAGAGGAATTATTGGAATATTGGAAACTCTTTTGTGGCTTAATATTGTTATTTTTAATTAAATTATTTATTTATTTATTTTTGGAACCTGTGATACCTTTTTCAGGATTTTTTGATGAATTAAAAAAAAAAGAATAGCGTTTATTCAAAAAAGAAAACGCAACAATGTAAGTCTATCCTATCACTTTTTATCAATTCAACACATTAATTTCTTTCAAAAAAAAACAAAACGTACTGACCCCAAATTTTTTAACAGTAGTGCATATTGTTACAAAACATTTCTAATTCAAATAAACTTTTTTATTCTTTAAAGAATCCTCAAAAAAGTATCACAGGTTCCAAAAAAATTAATCAGTACAACAGTTTTTAACATTGATTATAAATTAGTATATTAGAATGATTTTTAAAGGATCATGTGACATTGAAGACTTAAGTAATGATGCTGAAAATTCAGTTTAGTATCACAGGTATAAATTCTATTTTAAAATTAAAATAGAAAAACATTGTTTTAAATTGCAATAATATTTCACAATATTATTGTTTTGTCCTGTATTTTTAATCAAATAAATGCAGACTTGATTAGCATAAAAACTTCTTTTAAAAAATCATACTGATCACAAATATCTATCTATCTGGGTTTATATTGGTATATATCCAATTGATATAAGACAAAGAACATGCATTAAGAAAGAACAGGTTTTATATTATCTTCAGGAAAAGAAGGAGCATATCTGCACTGTTTTTTGGCCTTACAATGTCCCACTGGGGGCGTAAAATGACAAAAAGTTAATCAAAAGCACAGGATAAAAATGAAAGAGATGCAGAAAAGCTGCCTGGAGCAAACATCCCATAAGCAGCATAACAAACACAGAATGAGATTCATTCAGAGAACACACTTATGTGATAGAAACAACCCGTACAGTGTTAGTTCTCTATTGAGGTTGGTTTGTGTGTAGGTCATCTGGAATTATGCATGTTACTGATTACAAGATGCTCTTAAAGAGCGTTTACAGTATTTCCAAATGAAAAACTGCTGAGGAACAGAAGCACAGCGCAGATAAACTTGATCAAAGATTTGAAATATTTGTTTAGCGCTTCATGAACATCTAAATAGCCACTTCAGATCCGCACATTTTACACTACACTTATGTTCTTAGCAGATGCTTGCACAGAAAAACAACTTGGGCCCAGACCGGATCTGCATACTTTATTTTATGCACCGATTCTGAGGGAAAATCAAATGGATTTATACATGGCAAACAGTGTTAAACAAGCTTCTACAACCCTATACTTGTAATTCAGCAAGGATGCATTAAATCTCTATTTCAAAGAAATGCTGTTCTTACATAAAAATACACTACCAGTCAAAAGTTTTTGAACAGTAAGATTTTTAATGTTTTTTTAAACAAGACTCTTCTGCTCATCAAGCCTGCAAATACAATTGAAATATTTTTACTATTTAAAATAACTGCTTTCTATTTGAATATATTTTAAAATGCAATTTATTCCTGTGATTTCAAAGCTGATTTTTAGCATCATTATTCCAGTCACGTAATTGTTCATAAATCATTCTAATATTCTGATTTGCTGCTCAAAAAACATTTATTATTATTATGTTGAAAACAGCTAAGTAGAATTTTTTTTCAGGTTTCTTTGATGCATAGAAAGTTCAGAAGAACAGCATTTCTCTGAAACCTTTTATAACATTATAAATGTCTTTATCATCACTTTTGAACAATTTAAAGCATCCTTGCTAAATAAAAGTATTTAAAAAAATTATATTAGTGTATTAGAATGATTTCTGAAGGATCATGTCACACTTAGGACTGGAGTAATGACGCTGAAAATGTAGCTTGGATCACAGGAATAAATTGCATTTTAAAATGTATTAAAATAGAAAGCAGTTTTTTTAAAAAGTAAAAATATTCCACAATATTACTGCTTTTGCTGTATCAAATAAATGCAGGCTTGGTGAGCAAAAGAGAATTCTTTGAAAAATGTTAAAAATCTTACTGTTCAAAAACTTTTGACTGGTAGTGTATGAATAAGCACAACCGTTTTCAACAGTGAGATGTTTCTTAAACAGAAAATCAGCATATTAGAATGATTTCTGAAGGATCATGTGACGCTGAAGACTTTAGTAATTACGCTGAAAATTCAACAAGGTTGGCTATTGGCACACAGTGTAAATAGACACTGGCATTACTCAAACCATGTGCTTTTGAATCACAAGTTTCTATCAAGAGCAGACTGGCTTTATAAACCATATAATCACGCAAGTCTATATTAGCGGTGTCTTTCAGTTAAATGCTGTATTTATAATATGTAGGACAACAAACAAGCACCTCCCTGTTTGGGGGCAGAGAGGCCCAACATCCCTTTTAAAAGCGTGAAAAAATGTAACATTAAAGCATTGGGCTCATACTGCGTGACATTTTCTGACTTTAAGCGAAATGACAACATAACACGCTTTATACTGCCAAAAATGTTGCATTATTTAGATTTTGTCTCTCAGAGACGCAAGATATAAAACATGAATAAATGCAATGGATTTTGGCATGCTACAATGATCTGACTGGTGCACACACTTCAGAAAAACACTTCTGCAAGCTTTTTAGTTTGATTTATTTTGTTTTGTTCTACAGTGTGTTTATGCTGGTGTCAAATTGACCCCAAACAGAACCTATACTGTATTAAAAAATCACTTTTCTGAAAGGTGCATGCATACTTTATGATAAATGCGAGGGTTTTAGCTTCTAAATATCTGCCTACTGGGTTTTGAGTATTTCAGATGAATATTTGAAGGATTATATAAAACAACTAGATGAGTAAAGTTCATAGACAAACTTTGAAGTTGGCTTGAGAAAGCCTTGTCTGAAAGTTTGAGATAACTTCGAAAAGCTTAAAGTTTAAATTGAATTGTTGAAATTAAAATTTGGGACAGAGTGGGAACACACGCATGTTTCTAGCATGAAACAGCATGTTGCTACCATAATTTAGGATCGTTTAACCATGCTGCTAGCATGATTTAGCATAGGTTAACCAAGTTGCTAGATTTAGATTTAAAATGAATTAGCATGTTGCTAGCATGTTTCTAACATGATTAGTAAGTTACTAACATGTTGCTAGCATTTTTCTAACATGATTACCATGTTGTTATCATTTTGCTAGCATGATTAGCAAGTTACTAGCATGTTGTTAGCATTATTAGCATTTTATTAACAAGTTACTAGTATGTTTTAACATGATTAGCATGTAACTAGCATGTTGCTAACATGATTAGCATGTTACTAGCATGATGCTAGCATGACTAGGATGTTTCTAACATGTTACTAGCATACTGCTAGCATGACTAGGATGTTTCTAACATGTTACTAACATGTTGTTAGCATGTTTCTAACATAATTAGCATGTTATTAACATGTTGCTAACATGATTCTACCATGATAAGCATTTGCTAGCATGTTTCTAACATGATTAGCAAGTTACTAGCATGTTGCTAACATGTATTTAACATGATTAGCAAGTTAATAGCATGCTGCTAGCATGATTCTAGTATGACTATCATGTTTCTAGCATGATTAGCATGTTACTAGAATGTTGTTAACATGTTTTAACATAATTAGCAAGCTACTAGCATGTTGCTTATATGTTTCTACCATGATTACCATTTTGTTAGGATGTTTCTAACATGATTAGCAAATTACTAGCATGATTAGCATGTTACTAGCATGTTGCTAGCATGTATCTAACATGATTAGCAAGTTACTATCATGCTGCTAGCATGATTCTAGTATATCATGTTTCTAGCATGATTAGCGTGTTACTAGCATGTTGTTAGCATGTTTTAACAATTAACAAGCTAATAACATGTTGCTAGCATGATTCTAACATAATTAGCATGTTTCTAACATGATTAGCAAGTTACTAGTATGTTGCTAGCATGAATCTAACATAATTAGCATGTTACTAACATGTTGCAGGCCTGATTAGCAAGTTACGACCATGTTACTAGCATAATTCTAGCATGTTTCTAACATGATTAGTAAGTTACTAGTATGTTGCTACCATGAATCTAACATAATTAGCATGTTATAGCATGTTGTTAGCATGATTAGCATGTTACTAGCATGTTTCGAGCATGATTCTAGCATAATTAGGAAGTTTCCAGCATTATTCTAGTATGATTAACACGTTACTAGCATGTTAGGATTATTTAGCATGATTTAGATAGATAGACAGATAGATAGATGGTGGTTGTATATTGAAAGCTCTATGAGGGGATTGTGTTTCAATTTTGGCTCAGAATTACAATAATTATAAGCTTAAATAGCAGATCAGTAAGTGACTTTCTCAAACCAACTTAATTAAGACACTGAGAACAAAACATTAAACTAGTGTTTTCAGAACAGCGTTGGTCTCACCTGATGGAGGACGGATGGTGTTTTTTCAGGTGTCCTCCAGTGTCTGAAACCTACAGGTTTAGGCCTCACAGTTTTCCTGTCTGAATAAAACAAGAAAAGTCCAGGTTGAGTTGCATTCCCCGTGTTTTTCATTGAGAAATGGAACATAAAGCCGACTAAAGAGTGTGTTTCTGCGTATGATATAAATCCAGCGGCGTTTCCTGCCACTCCTGTGTCACAATAAGGCCAATCTTCCTGTTGTGTGTGTTTACACTGTCAACAGAGGTCTGCTTAGACCGACTTAACCTGCATCACTTACAGGTGTCAGGAAGACAGAGAGCGAGCGGGAGAGATTTTCATCTGACAGACTGTCGCCGCGCCACCCGGCTGTGATGGATCGTTCTCTGTCAGCGTTGCCATGGAGACGCGGTCACAGCATCGTCTGACAGCTAAAGGTGGCAAGCTAACTATTTCTTGCCGTCGTTTTTTTAGGCGAGTAATCGCACTTCACACTGGCAGCTAACACCTGACAGGCAGCTATTTTCCCAGCATGCTCCTGGTTCGCTGGGCAGCAAGGCACACACTCCTGTCAGGCGCTCAGGTGTTGTATGTCAGCTTCTGAGTCGTATTTATGTATTCACGCTGTCGTAATTACCAGTGGGAAACTCTGGGAAGCTTTGGCTTTCTGAGTTGAGGGCGTGTCATTTAAGAATCGTGTTGGAAACAAATTGATATGGATCAAAATTAAAGCTGAAGTGTGTAATTTGATTGTGTCATCATTTGCGCGGTCATTTGTAAATGTTATGCGTCTGGATTCCGGTCTCCTCCGTGCTCGTTTTGCTGCTTGATATTGCAAATTGGTGTCTTTCCATTTGCATTATCTTAATTATGAACACACTGGTTTGTACAAACAGTTTTATCTTTTACTGCATGCCCTTTAGCCGGAAGTTTCGCCCATATGTTTACTTCCGCGTTGAAGAAAAGTTGGATAGACTGTTCTTAAACAATTCAAATGAAATCGTGATAAATTATAAAAAAATATTAAATAATACATTTTATTATTACTATTATATACTCTTAAATACTAATTTTTCTTAAATACAGTTTTTTTTACAATGAAATATTACAGTAGAAATATTTCTTAGTTTGTTTATTGTTTAATAATAATAATTATTTATTTATTTTACATTAAATAATTTATTATTATTATTATTATATAGTCATTTTGATACATAATTTTACAGTGAAATATTAATATTATTAATATTTATATTATATCATTTAATAATAATTTATTATTATTATTATTATTATTATTATTATTATTATTATTATATAGTCATTTGGATCTATAATTTTACAGTGAAATATTTATATTATTATTAATATTTTAATTTAATAATTATAATGATAATAATTATTACTATAATTTTTACTATTATTATTATTATTATTTCGTTTATTATTTAATTTAATAACAATAATAATTTATTATTATTATTTTATAGTCGTTTTAATATATAATTTTATAATGAAATATTAATAGTATGTTCCCATTTTAATATTTTAATAATAATAATAATTATTATTAGTAGTAGTAGTAGCAGTAATATTAGTATTAATATTTTATGTAATAATAATAATTATTATTATTATTATTAGTAGTAGTAGTAGTAGTATTTGGTTTATATAATTTATTATTATTATTATTATTATTATTATTTTATAGTCGTTTTGATATATCATTTTACAGTGAAATATTAATAGTATGTTCTCATTTTAATATTTTAATATCAGAAAAAATATTATTATTTGACAATACAATTAATATAACTTTATAGTCATACTGATACATATATATATATATATATATATATATCATATTTGAAAACATTTATTTTATATTTATATATTTTATTATTTTTTACAGTGAAATATTAAAATTGTTCTAATTTTTTATATTTTTATTATAATATAACAAAAATGTAACTACAAAATCACATTTTTTATCAGATTGTGCAGCCCTACAAACATCTTATGTATCAAAAAAGTTGCAAAGTTGAGCAATATACACACATAAATTCTTAAATATATATATATATATATATATATATATATTTTTTTTTTTTTTTTTTTTTTTTTAGAAAATTAAAAAGAGAGGCTGAAAAGAAGGATTTTCCCCAACACATTTCTTTAATTCCCTTTAAAACCATGCAAATTTCTCCAGAATCAAAGCAAAATTGACATCACTGTTTTGGGATTCAGCAGGAAGGGGATCTGGCAACACAGTGTGATCCAGAGCGACAGGCAGCAAGTGTTTATCATTGACCCTTAGTCACTCATTCTGTGTTTACAACCAGAGAACGGTCTTTACACACACACACACACACATTGATCAGCATGGCACTTATGTCCTGTCAGAGTCACACACCATCTGGAGCTGGTAAGAAAGGCGAAAAAAAGAAAAAGAGAGAGAAACTCCCAAACATTTCTGTTGTAAACACTCATGGAGGAGTAAGTGCTCCTCTTTCCTGCATCTCTGCCTCCCTCCTCGCCCTTGACTCGGTCCTGCTCTCATGGCTGTAATTACAGTGACGCTGCGGCAGCATCATTATACGCTCGTCACCTGCTGACAGACCCGAGAGAAAAGATCCCGGCAGCAGCAGCAGGAGCTCTGAGAGGACGACGGCACTGAGGGAACCACAACTTGAGACTGAAAACCTATTGCTGCTCTGTCCTAGACTACAACCAATCTGCTTCTGAACCAAAACCAGTCCAAACAGTCTTCCCTTGACTCCAAACAATCTGTCCCTGGCTGTAAACAATGTGCACAACTACAAAAACTCATCCCAGTCTCCAAAAACTCTTCCTTTGATTCCAAACACTCAGCTCTGACTCCAAAAACTCTTTATGTAAAGTAAAAGAATTGAATTTAATCAAACTATGGAGAGATCAGAATCTGATGTATGTTTTGTTGTTATTGTTGTTTTATACTGAAGAACACTTAAAAAAAAAACGAATTAAGAAAGATTGTATCTCACTTTCTCAGTCTTTCCTTTTTCTTGTCGCATACAAAGGCCAGATTCACAAAACATTCTTGCGAATAAGGTCTTAAGTCTGTTGTTAAGGCCAAACTTGATTTTTAAGAAGCTTAAATCTTATAAAAGAAATAATTCTTTCAAGTATGTTTTACAAGATTAAAAAAATAAATAAATAAAACAAATTGTATTTTTGAGAATTTAAGCATTTTTCCCCCATAAGAACATTTTTGTAAAAAAAAAAAAAAAAAAATTATATATATATATATATATATATATATATTGCTTAAATATATGGGATGCTTAAAGTCTCAAATAAAATAAAATAAAATATACATTAAAATAAAAAAATTATATTAAATGAATAAATTTAATGTATTTATTTATTTTAGTTATTTTATTAATTTTTTATTTTTACCTATTTACCTTAGGTAAAACCTAATATACAATTTAACATACAATATATATTTTACAAACTATAGATATATATAGTTATTTATTTATTTATTTTTTGTTTTGTTTTTGTTTTTGTTTTTTGTTGAAATTTTAAGAATTTATCTCAGGTAAAACCTTGAAAACCTCCTAATAATTATTAAAAACCTCCTAAGAAAGGTCTTCAGTCTGTTGCTAAGGCAAAACTTGAGTTTTAAGAAATCTTGAAATAACTTCTTTCAAGTATGTGTTAGAAGATAAAAAAAAAATAACTACATAACTAAATAACTAAATAAATATTTTATTTTAAGTGTTCTTATGCTTAAATTCTCAAATAAGATAAAATATAAATTAAAATAAAATAAACATATTAAATACATGTTATTTATTGTAGTTATTTATTACTTTTTAGATTTTAAGAATTTACCTTAGGAAGTTTCAGGTTTTTGTAAGTTTAAGAACACTTTCGTAAAACAGGCCTCTCAAAATTGCATCACCCTCTTTTCTACATTTGAGGTCATGATGTAATCATACGATAATGAATAGGAAATCACTGAAATAGCAAATTCGACCCAAACTGTTCCTAATATAAATCATTATTGTATCTCAAAGTATCACAGAACACTGATTATTTTATGTACTTGTTCAATAATGTCATTTTGTTCATTTTTTTGCCCCAAAATCTTAAACCTTAAACACATTAATAATAAGCACAGTTTGGATTTCTGCATGCAGCAAGCCACTGAATTCACTGAAGATGGTATTTCATACTACCAGTGTGTAAAGCTCAAATGTCCAAACATAATTTACCGGCCCTTCTCCGCCAAGCTGCTCATTCAGAATTTCATATGCCGTCTTGGTCAATACGCACCATTTGGTCTTGGTCCATTAAGTTTGGCAGGAGCGCTGAGCAACACTGGAGTGATGGGAGACTTCAGTTTCTGCTGAAAGAACACACAGACTTTAGTTTGAGGATAGACAAATAATATGAATATGATTGCAGTAGATAACAAACTCTGATTGGGAACTGACTTCACACATGCACTAAAAATCACCAAAACACCTGCTGATTAATGCACTGAGCAAAAACGATGAAGTATTTGAGAGCACATGCCACCTGATTTGATATTTTCTTATCTAACTCAATGACATTTTAGACATTTCAGGTTTGACTTAAAAGAATAGTTCACCCAAAACTGAATATTTGCTGAAAATTTGCTCATTCTCAGGACATCCAAGATGTAGATGAGTTTGTTTCTTCATCAGATTTGGAGAACTGTAGCATTACATCACTTGCTCACCAATGATCCTCTGCAGTGAATGGGTGCCGTCAGAATGAGAGTCCAAACAGCTGATAAAAACATCACAATAATCCACAAGTAATCCACACCACTGCAGTCCATCAATGTTTGTAAGAAACAAATCCATCAAGACATTTTTAACTTCAAACCATGCTTCCAGCTAAAATATAATCCATAATAAATTCATAATAACACATTATTCAGTGGAAAAAGTTGTCAAATCTGAATCAGGAAAGAAATCTGCATGGATCAAGCATTGTTTACAAGACAAACAAATATGTGGATGGATTTTGATGTAAAAGAGGACAACAGGGGAAGGACATTTTCCCTGGAGGACATGACTATTTTGGCCAGAAGTGATGGTTTTAAATTAAAACACCTCAGTGATGGATTTGCTTCTTACAAACATGCCACTTTTGGCTTCACAAGAACTAATGGGTGTTTTTATTAGCTGTTTGGACTCTCATTCTGACGGCACCCATTCACTGCAGAGGATTTATTGGTGAGCAAGTGATGTAATGTGAAGTAAAAACTCATCTACAGTTGAAAAAGTTCACATACACCTTGCAGAATCAGCAAAATGCTAATTATTTTTCCAAAATAAGAGGAATCATACAAAATGCATGTTATTGTTTATTTAGTACTGACCTGAATGCGATATTTAACATAAAAGACGTTTACATATAGTCCACAAGAGAATATCATAGTTGAATTTATAAAAATTATCCCGTTCAAAAGTTTACCTGAATGATCCACAGCTGTGTTTTTTTGTTTAGTGATAGTTGTTTATGAGCCCCTTGTTTGTCCTGAACAGTTAAACTGTTCTTTAGAAAAATCCTTCAGGTCCCACAAACCCTTTGGTTTTCCAGCATTTTGTGTATTTGAACCTTTTCCAACAACGACTGTATGATTTTGAGATCCATCTTTTCACACTGAGGACAACTTAGGGACTCATATGCAACTATTACAGAAGGTCCAAACACTCACTGATGCTCCAGAAGGAAACACAAATCATTAAGAGCCGGGGGGTGAAAACTTTTAAAATTTGAAGATCAGGGTAAACTGAACTTATTTTGTCTTCTGGGAAACATGTAAGTATCTTCTGTAGCTTCGGAAGGGCAG
>JAHKKF010519510.1:0-13668 GCA_019740295.1 Labeo calbasu | reverse complement strand
GTACTAGAAAAATTGTCACCCCCCTGGCGCTTTATTGCATTGTGTTTCCTTCTGAAGCATCAGTAAGAGTTTGAACTTTCTCTAATAGTTGCATACGAGTCCCTCAGTTGTCCTTGAAAAGATGGATCTCAAAATCATACAGTCATTGTTGGAAAGGGTTCAAATACACAAAAATGCTAAAAAAAAAAAAAAAAAAAAAGAAGTTGTTTCGACCTAAAGGATTTTTCTGAAAAACAGCGGGCAGTTTAACTGTTCAGGACAAACAAGGGACTCATGAACAATTTTCACTGAACAAAAAAAAACAGCTGTGGATCATTCAGGTAACAACAGTATTAGGAATCAAGTGTATGTAAACTTTTGAACAGGGTTATTTTTATAAATTCAACTATTTGGTCTTTATTTGAGAAAATATGACTCTCAGTTTACACAGATTTACCAGATTACTGAATGTCATTATTTACAGTGTTTATGTTTTTCACTTGTTTATCTGTGAAAAATACTATGACATTAAGATGCCTAAAATATATATATTTTTTCTAATTTTACAGATATATATCAAGTTTTAAATGATTTATTTCTAATTTTAGTAAATATGTTGTAAAACAATATATGTACGTTTCTTTGCAAAATGGTTATGCATGTGAGATTTACAATATTTTATTATTTTATTATATTCAAATGCAATATCATTGCTAAATTTAAATTCAATGTCATAAAGGCCTATATCAGCCAACTTTAGTGTATCAGGCATTTCAGGCTCTTCTAGTGGACTCCATTCATTCTTGGTGAATTCCCTCTAGAAAGTTTAATTTACTAATACTGTAAACATGTGGAAACACTGTGAATGTCTCATACGTCTATGATAAAAAAAGAAAACAGTTACTGAATCCATCGCACATACAAGAATGAAGCTACAGCTAAACATTCACACTAACTTTGGCATGTAGAGACAGATCACTTTGCATGTTGAAATAATCTGTTACAGCTCTTCTGTATTTACCTGGATTTTACTTTTTTGTCATTTAAGACTGTAAGCTCATTTACATGAATGAATGAATGTATAACTGTCCACACATCAGAGTCCACCTGAGTGTTTCATAAGACTTCTTTCACTTTTCAACTTACACATAAACAGACAAACTTTTCTTCCTATATTTATGAAGTACTTCACTTTCTCTTGATTCCTCTGTAGTTACGGAGTTCTTTTGGCAAGGCGTTCAGCATTAAGAAGGGTGCTAAAGGTGGCTCCATGTACTCTGATATCGAAGAGATCGCCACTCCAGACTCTTCTGCACCCAACTCACCAAAACTGGGCCATGAAGATGGAGAGAACCCGCCCACTTCCCTCCCATCCAGCCAATCAGCCACCTCCTCTGTGTGAGTAAAGTCCTCATGTGTCAATCACAATATTAGATGAAAACCAAGCAAGAGTGGGTGATTGCACTTTTGAAATGCAGTTGTAATTGGAATATTACACACTTTAGACTTTAATGACAGTGATGACATTGTGTTCTAACAGGATCCTCGAAAGTAACGAGGAAAACGAAAGCGATGAGAAGATGGTGTCAGAGCTGCGGTCCGAGCTGTGGGAGAAAGAGATGAAACTGACAGACATCCGGCTAGAAGCGCTGAACTCGGCACATCAGCTGGAGCACCTACGAGAAACCATGAACAACATGCAGGTTAGTCACCCATTTAGTAACATTTGGGTGTTTGGGTATGGTCACATTTGCCACAAATACTATTTAAGATGTTTTATTGCCTTAAATTTATTTAAAAAAAAATGAAAGACTTTTCCAGCAGCAACCCTGAGCATGGGAGACTCATCAGTAAGGGTTCCTGATAGTTTCATCTTCCAGCCCTCACTTACCACAATAGACAGTGGACCTTTGTTGACTGCTAAATTTCACAAATGTGCAAAAGTTTACTTCATTGCAGTTAGTAACTTTGCATGCCATGCACTGCAAAGAAAACTAACTTAAATCAAATCTAAATCTCTTATTGTAGAGGATGGTGGAGAGTCTAAAGGCAGAGAATGATCAGCTGAAAACAGGAAGTGCTCCATCTTCGCTTGTCCTTCCTTGCGGCCCACCTTCAACTTCCACCTCCCAGCCCTCGGGTCTGGCCAGCCTCCTGAACTCCTCCAACCAAACCAAACCACCCATGAGCCTCACCAAGTCCTTCAGCCTCAGCCTCAATGAGTGCTCCACCACAGGTGAGTTCCTTTAGCCATACCATGTGATAGATGAAAGCTAGGTAATTCCAAGAAATAGATCCCATTTCTAATCTAGAATTGAGTCAAATCATTCTTTCTTTCTGGCAGACATTGCTCCTATGGAGTTACTGAGCCTGTCCTCTCAAAGGGACGAGGTCTTTACACGTGTGGTGGTCCGTATAGCTGACCAGCAAGTGTCCAGAGAGGTAAATATGTGAAAACTGAATTAAAATAGCTTTAAATATCTGAACATAAGATCAGATGTACTAAATAACCAGACTGATATACAATCAGCAGGTGAGGCAGCAGGATTTCTACATCGGCTCTGTAAGGATTCAAGGGAAAACTGAGTGGTCTATGTTAGATACAGACATCTCCACAGCTTTCAGGGTAAGATCTTGTTCTGTGGTGTTAAGATGGCTTAAATATATCCAAAAACAAGGAAAATCACTATTTGCAATCATGATTTAGTATGATTTCGTAAAATTCTAATGTTAGTTTAATATGTAAATAATGTCTTTTCTGTTGAGATGGGCAAACATATTATCAAAAGTCAATAGGAGATATTTAATCTTTAATTTTTGATTGTTCTTGTAAATTTTTACTTTAAAAATCTATATAGTTGGGTTCAAAAGTTTACATAGACCTTGCAGAATCTGCAAAATGTTAATTATTAGTTTGTCCAGAACAGTTAAATTGCCTGCTGTTATTCAGAAAAATCTCTCAGGTCCCACAAATTCTTTGGTTTTTCAGCATTTTTGTGTATTTGAACCCTTTCCAACAATGACCGTATGATTTTGAGATCTATCTTTTCACACTGAGGACAACTGAGGGACTTATTAAAGAAGGTTAAAATGCTCACTGATGCTCCAGAAGGAAACACAATGCATTAAGCGTCGGGGGCTGAAACATTTTTGAAATTGAAGATCAGGGTAAATTTTACTTATTTTGTCTTTTGGGAAACATGTAAGTATCTTCCGTAGCTTCAAAAATATGACAATCAGTCAAAATAAGAAAAATGTACACATCTTCATTCTGTTCAAAAGTTTACACCCCTGGCTCTTAATGCATCGTTTTTCCTTCTGGAGCATCAGTGAGTATTTGAACCTCTAACTTTGGTAAAATAATTACAATTTTGCAGATTCTGCAAGGTGTATGTAAACTTTTGACCTCAACTGTATATAAAATTAGTACTATATTATATATAATTACATATATTCGGTGTATTAAATTATAATGTGCAATTGATCTAATGTGTTCTTTGTATTCGTACATCAGGACTACATTTCACAGGTGGATCCTGGTGCGAGTATGGGACTGTCTGTCGACTCTATCCACAGTTACAGTGTTAATCAGAGCAGGAGGGTGCTTGGAGCCGAAGCACCGGAAAGTTCACCCTGTGACTGTTTAAAAAAGGGTCCTGGACTCGTCACTGTCACCCTCAAAGGTGAAAAACTCACACTTTCAATCTCTCACTCTCTCCAGCAACTTACACCTCATTTAATACACCTTTAAGTGTCAAAAAAGTCCTCACTGAAAGTGAAAATCTGTGCAAACTGACACAAATTACAGGCATCAAAACAGACCTAATGTTTATGCAGTTTCATTCACCTTATAATGTTAAAATCCCAGACTTCCTGTATGAAAAAGTGCAGTTAATGATTATTCACTTCAAACATGTCAATTTTAAGGATATACATTAGCAAACATATTGCAAAGATCTTCTGTTGATGATTATATACCTACAAAACAAATGCTAGCGCATTGCATTTTGTAACCTACAAGGAGCAAGATTGTGGACCAATAAGATTTCACTGTGGGTGAAAGTTCACCACATTAAGTGACTAAAGTAGAAACTAATTAAGAGGCAAAATGACTGGTTACTGTTTTAATTGTTTGTCTTGTTCTTTAGTTCTCCAAGGCACTTGTAACTAACCTCTGTTTCACCTAATCTCACTCTCGGTTCCAGGTTTTAAGGAGAAGTGTGTGGACAGTCTGGTATTTGAGACGCTCATCCCCAAGCCCATGATGCAACACTACATCAGTCTGCTTCTGAAGCACCGACGGCTGGTCCTGTCGGGCCCCAGCGGCACAGGGAAGACCTATCTCACCACCCGACTGGCTGAGTACTTGCTAGAGAGGAGCGGCCGTGAGCCCAGCCCTGGCCTCATCACCACCTTCAACATGCACCAACAGACCTGCAAGGTGAAGCCTGGAAGTCACACTTTCCAGGAAACACTGACTTGTTTGCAGTTGTAAAGCCTTACATTTTGTCCTACTTTTGTCTCTCAGGACCTCCAGTTGTACCTTTCTAATCTGGCCAATCAGATTGACCGAGACTGTGGCACTGAGGACGTTCCATTGGTCATAATCTTGGATGATATCAGTGACGCGTCTTCCATCACTGACTTGGTCAATAGTGCGCTGACCTGCAAATATCACAAATGGTGAGTGAGGAAACTCATGTGTTAATGAAGCGGGATTATGTTATTGGTGAATCGCTCAAAACATATTAACATATTTTATGGTTAAATTATAATTTTGGTGGTCCCTTTCTATATATAGATCATAAAGAAAAGGAAGCAATTTTACTATTTACTGTTACTATTAAGATTTTATTAATTTATTTTTTAGGACAATTAGAGAAATTTCCCCCCAAAGTCCCGTTATTGTAATACAAAACAGTACATAATATAAACCTAATTTAGATTAAAACCTGCATAAATTAAAAGATGCTAACTTCATAAATACTTAAAATAATACATCATTATTTCTGCATTACCGTAATGAGAATGTGGTGGCAAATGTTCTTAATTGTCATGCAAATAATGTTACATTGCAAAACTTCTTAATGATTCGAAAAATTATTTTAGCAAAATATACTTTTAAATATACACTACCAGTCAAAAGTTTTTGAACAGTAAGATTTTTTAAATGTTTTTTAAAGAAGTCTCTTCTGCTCACCAAGCCTGCATTTATTTGATCCAAAGTACAGCAAAACAGTACAACTTTGAAATATTTTTACTAAAATAACTGCTTTCTATCTGAATATATTTTAAGCTAAAGATATAAATTAATACTTTTATTTAGCAAGGATGCTTTAAATTGATTAGAAGTGATGATAAAGACAGTTATGTTACAAAAGATTTCTATTTCAGATAAATGCTGTTCTTCTGAACTTTCGTTTTCATCAAAGAAACCTGAAAAAAAATCATCTCAGTTGTTTTCAACATAATAATATTGTTTTTTTTTTTTGAGCAGCAAATCTGAATATTAGAATGATTTCTGAAGGATCATGTGACTGGAGTAATGATGTTAAAAATTCAGCTTTAAAATCACAGGAATAAATTACATTTTAAAATATATTCAAATAGAAAACTTATTATAAAAAGTAAAAATATTTCAACGTTTTGCTGTACTTTGGATTTCCTTTCATTTTCAAAATTAGAAGTTTTCTTTTAATGTGTATTTGAAGAGTTCAGATGCAAAACCCTCTAATAGCCACCTTGGTCAAAAATGAGATGATGATACTGAGTGAATGATCTTGACACATAGTATACATCCATCAAATAATTTGACTTTAAACGTCACTAAATGCCAGCCTCAGCCCAATCAGAAGTACTGGTACTTAGGTAGAAACCTATACATAGCTGCCTGATAATAATGCATATTTTAAAAAAAAATGTCTTTTGCTTTTGCATCTGAACTCTTCATTCATTTACCTTGGTTATTTATTTCAGTCCTTACATCATTGGAACCACCAATCAGTCTGTTAAGATGTCATCCAATCACGGCCTGCATCTCAGCTTTAGGTAAGTTCCTAATTTCTTTAAAACTGATTCATTCCTGTTTGTAGACTGTAGCAAGAACTTAGAAATCTCATATCAAAATTTTCTGTTTGTCTGAAGAATGGTCACCTTCTCCAACAACGTGGAGCCTGCAAATGGGTTCCTAGTGCGTTACTTGCACAGGAAATTGATTGAGACGGAGGATGACAGCACAGTTCACAGCGTTGAGATGCTGAGGGTTCTGGACTGGGTGCCTAAACTCTGGTACCATCTCCATACCTTCCTGGAGAAGCACAGCACCTCAGACTTCCTCATAGGTACAGCTTTACACTTTCTGAATGTCTGTTTCACACATTTCAGAAGAATATCCAGGGTTTGGACAATGAAACCGAAGCACTGGCCAACACAGTGTTGGAGGTTTCATGGCTATATTTACACTGATTTCACATTCCACAAGTAAGAACAGTCTATGAAGGTTGACTGTGTTCCCAGTGGTTCAAATGGTTTGTACCCTGAAGGTGGTTCCATGTATCAGGATGATAATGCACCAATACACACAGCAAGACTGGTGATAGAGCGGTTTGATAAACATGAAAGTGAAGTTAAACATCTCCCATGGCCTGCACAGTCACCAGATCTGAATATTATTGAGCTACTTCGGGGTGTTTTGGAGGAGCAAGACAGGAAACGTTTTCCTACACCTGGCCATTGTTCTGCAAAAAGGAATAGCTTCACATCCCTCTGCCTCTGTGCAGGACTTGTATTTGTCATTCCCAAGATGAAATGATGCTGTATTGACCACAAAAGGAGGCCCAACACCATACTACTTGTGGTCTAAAACCAAGTGTTTCAGTTTCATTGTCCAACCCCTGTATTTAACCATTTACATAATTGTAAATGTATATTATATTAGGTTACTTACGTTTTGGCTCCTGTCTTTGCAGGTCCCTGCTTCTTTCTGTCTTGTCCAGTATCGTTAGCAGAGTTTCGCACCTGGTTTATTGACCTCTGGAACCAGTCCATTATTCCTTATCTTCAGGAGGGAGCAAAGGATGGTGTGAAGGTAAGCTGTTGTCCACACAGATAGCTGACTACTTATGCAGGGGTGTCCTGGCCTTTACATTTTGGCCAAAACGAGGCAACTCACTAGGTCTCGGAACAGAGCTTATCTGCTACTAAAAGACTTGTGTTTAGGTGGATCATTTGACACTTATTGTGTCTTGTCAATGTGCAGAGTCTTCAAGCTCAACCTTTGCATTTATATATTTCAGGTCCACGGTCAGAAAGCCGCATGGGAGGATCCAGTGGAGTGGGTGAGGGATACGCTGCCCTGGCCTTCAGCTCAACAGGACCAGGCCAAACTCTTTCACCTCCCTCCGCCAACCACCGGCCCAAACTCTGCTCCAACACAGCAGGCCAGTGACGACAGGGACATGTCCAACAAGGACAAGGACATGTCTCTGTCCACCATGGAGTCAGATCCACTGGTGAGTGTCTGGTACAGCTATACTTGAACCGTTGTGAACAAGTTTGTTCAGTTGTTCTGACAAGCTCCTTGTTCTGTTCCTCATTCAGATGGCGATGCTGTTGAAACTCCAGGAGTCTGCCAACTACATTGAATCGCCCGAACGGGACATTTCAGGCAACCCCACTTTCTAGTCTGAGCCAAAAGACTCGAAAGCTTAATAATGGCTAGTGCTGTTACAAAACACTGTTCTGTACAGCTGATTTGCACCTCCTTCAAAAGGTTTGTGAGAGTCAAGAAGAGAAACTCTCAAGAACATCCACGTCAAGGCAGACGAAACTCTCTGAAAGTCTGAAAGAAACACGAAAGGACTGATCCTGCCCGATCTGAGCGAGAATCTTTTTTGCACTGTTGTCTTAACCGGTCCTTCCTTTGCTTATCTAACCTGCAAGTTGCATGGCAATACTTGCAACTGGGGATTGTGAAGATGAAATGTTCTTGTCTACCATACCAGGAACAAAATGTGGTTCACATTTGTTCGATATTACTTACCTGACCATATGGACCAAAAATCTATTTATTCTTATTTGCAAGAGTACCAACACTCCATCCTCAAGATCAAGTCGCCTGAACCCTGTACACAAAGGTGCGGTTACATTTAGACCAACTTGCATGGATGCAAAACGTAATGTACAAGATGGTGCTTAGAATTCAGCCTTAAACAATGTCCCTCCATATATCATAAAATCAGTTTCATAGCAATCTGAATATTACTCTATATTACCTCAGTTTGCAAAGTGATGCAGTTTCAAGGTGCAGTACATACCCATAACCAGGTTGCATTCATTCCTATCAAGCAAGCAGACATGAGACAGATGTAGACTGTAGATCTCTCCGAGGATGCACTTTGATTCGTAGCTTTCAATCAAGAGCATTGACTGGTTGTTCAAGATTCAAGATTCATGGGTTGTTCACTCCAATAGTGAGTTTCAGCAACAAAACAACCAGAAGGCATTCGTTTTAAGTGTGATTTGGGGGCGACATGAGCGATAGAGACTGTTGGCAATGGACAAGGTTGAGTTAAGTTCAACTATATGCAAATGTAACGCAATATAGCGTTAACCAATGGGAGAACAGACCGTGAAGCTCATGTGATCCGCCGCCTGATATTATTGGTCATTTATTGCCTACAAAAGTTGCTGAATTAAGACGGCACTTGGAGATGCAGCAAAGCTGAGCACGACTGCAGTCATGCAGCTGATACAGTTGGAAGGCGACCTCAGGCGATTTAATCGCTGTCGGTAATAACAGAGGTGCTGTTACTGGTGTATGGGAACAGTATGCAACATCTTACTTTCAGTAATTATTTGTGTGTCCAGTGCATTTGACCTTAAGGCATAGGTATACTCCAGTTTCCACGTTTTGCTCCGTCTCACACCTCGGTGAGCATTCAAGCCCTTCAAAGTAAACTTTACTGACCGTGAGCATTATCTAGTAGGGCTGGGAAAATAAGTCAATTGTGAATCGAGAAATGATTCAGCATCGATTCAGAGATTTTCCGAATGCATTGTGATTCTTTCTCAAGTCGATTCTGAGCTTAGTTTTGAACAGTAGATGGCACTGCATGCTTTAGAAACAGCCGTACTCTGCTTGTTTCCAAATCCTTACACACACTTGAATTTAAAATAATCATTCATAAAATTAGAAAAAAAGATTGAAGCGAATTACAAGGGTGGGCTGTGTTTCCATTAATCTTGTGTCATAAAAGCATTCTGAGCCAAGGTGAAATTGCAAACGCACAAGCGCTCTTCAGCACTCTTCTTCATGAGGATTTGAGTGTGTGGATAAAAACTAGATTGGAGTGCCATTTGCTGTTAAAATCGAAATCGCCATGCATTTGGAAGATCTCAGAATCGACTCACAAATCAATTCTGCATCGATTTGTCGTCGGAAGCCTATGTTATAGTGGTCCTTTACCACTCATATCTCTTGCGCATTCGCTGATGTCCACGCACAAGTCCATGGCATGCAGACACAAAAATCATGCTGCACATGGGACGGGAATATGTAATATGGACTGTGCAAGCCGGAGCAGGACACGGAATAGGGAAGTATACTTTCGTCTTTACTTCCAATACCCATGGTGCTCATGAGTCATCAAGATAATAAAAGGCTTTGTTCTCACTGACAACCCAAACCCAGTTCACTTGGCTTTGTGCTGATGTAGCAACTAATGTAGGCCCTGTTTTCATCTGGTATTAACATCCCCTTTGACCTCTTGCTTTTTGGGATATTCAGTTTATTTTGGAATACTTTTGCAAGAGAGCCAAATGTGTGGCATGCTTCTGCACCGGAGGAACTTTTCATAGTTCCTAGAACTATTGGCGGAAGTTCCCGCTTTTTGTGTGTTCGCACCGCAGTAACTAGGAACATATTTAGTTCTAGGAACTTCATTTGGGGGAACTAAATTAGCTAAACTAAAATATCTACTCTACGAACGTGGAAAACAGTGATAATAACGGCATTTAGCTACCCTTGTTGCACAGCTTATGAGCGAGCAGAAATGAAAGCAAATGATAAAGATACAGATTGTACCTGCATTCCCATGTGTTTTAGTACAACACCTTAAAGTTTGAATGACTTAATTTGCTGCACTTTCTCTCAACATGTCCCAGAACAATCTAGTGTCAGTTGACTGGGTGCAAAGTTGAGTTTGGAGCACATCCAAGATGAATAAGTGGTATGTGGTTTTAGTGATCCGATCACAATTTAGATCCTGTTTACACCTGTATTTAGCGCCGGACACTTTTGATCGGTTCACTAAAAATGCATATTAATACAAGGTGGAAACAGGGCCGTAAATATACTGGATATTGACTCCACTGCCTGAACAAACTAAAGTAATTTGAGCTCCTGCCAAATAAGATTGGGTTTGAAAACAAATCGGGATTGTTTGCAGTGTGAACAAAGCCAAACTGGTTTAAACTGTTTGTTATGTCTGGAGGAGGTTTAATTATTTATGTTCAGCCTTTGTTATGTCTGGAGGTTCAAAGCAAAATCACATTAGTGTTACAAGCACTTATGTCCTTTGGTCTTCTGTAACAATGTAGCCAGTTTTGGAAATAGCGTCGTAGTTGTTTTTTTTATTTCTGACAATTTCCAGTCACAGGACGACCCCTTATCAGCGTCTTTTATAAACTCTCAAATCATTCCAGTAACAGTTGTAATGACAGAATATCTTGTGATTGAACACACACTAAAAAAACAACAATGGTGGATTGTAACTCATGAATGCGTTTGCTATTGGCTGATTACAGGTGCTCCAGAACTGTATGTGCATGAAAGCTTTAACTCTGAGGAAAATTATAGCTAAAAAGGCACCTTATCATGAGACGCCAAAGGATGTGTTGGCAAGAGCAAAGTGATCTTATATCTAAATTACCAAATTGAAAACTGAATTTCTCCTGTACTAACCGGTTAGTACTAGCACTATAGCAATGAAACGTGTGCCGATGTAATCTCAGAATGTAAATTGGATCAAAACTTCAGTTTGCCAACACACCTTATGCTCTTGATGATGCTTGCTGACTCTTGTGCTTGTGTTTACGTGTCCTGTTACCGTCAGACATAGCTCTTCAAATGAATAACCAGAGGAGTGTTTTTTAAAGGTCTTTTTTGTATGTTTTTTTTTACTAAAGGATCTGAGTCTGACATTTGTAAATAGATTTTCAAAAAATTGCCAAAAAATACAAACAAAAAAGGTCTATGGTAGAATAAACAGAGCAAGGATAAAATATAACAACTATAAACTGAATGTGTCTGGTTAGATATACATTACAGCGAGGATCGCAGTCATCTCTCAGTTATCGCCTTTCCTGTAGAGGCAAGTTAACTGCCACAAAGTAACTAGATCATGTTGCCTATGTACATTTATCACTATGAAAGTGTCCTCTGTATTCTCTTCCGGGTCGTACAAGGTATTGGCTTTTACGATCGAGTTGGCCATAACAACCCATACAAAAAAAACTGAGAAGTGGCAGCGGTGCTTCAAATCACACAAGTACCTCAAAATCTGTCTTAACAGCTCATCGTATGAACATAAACTTCCCTTAATTGCTTAAGGATAGTTTGGGCTTTGGGGAAGATTCCCCGGTGTTTTGTCATGAAAATGTGCCTAATATAAGCCAACTCGTTGGACATTGCAATACCTAAACTATTATGTTTTGCAAGGGATTGTTTGCTGTGGAGGATAAGAGTGCGAGCGAAAGTGTTATCCTTTTCTATGCTAGCTTATGAAATAACTTTGAGATTTGAGCTCGCCGGTAGTCTCGTTTTCTTGGAAACCGAGGCTGCTTTGCCAGCTAGCACAAACTAAAGCCATTTCCCACTGTCTCTTCTCGTCTCACAGATATATTTGCCATCGTAGTATCATATCTGCTGTCTTGCATATGAACTGATATAGTTTAGACAACCTAAAATGGAGTGTCTAAGTCTTAATTAATTTATTCATTATTTTTACTGTTTTGCGACTAACAACGCTGAATGTTCAAGCAGGCACAATAATACAAAACCTGTGCTTTGTCATGTTTTTTCCACTTGTTTTAGATTAAACAGATTTAATAGTGTTTAATCAAAACAGATTCATGATTTGTCACTATGCAGCGTTGAAATAACATTGTAGAGCTGAGTTGTTAGTACCAATGACAGATAACAATGGTGTATGTAATAAGCTAATGTGCAGGTTTGATGGTGTTTTAATGTTGATGTGTATCACCATTGTTTGTCTGGGAAAAACACATTGGACCTACTTGTCCCACTGGGATTTCAAACAAAAATGTTTTTCTTTATCTTATTCTTCCTCTTTTTTCTTGCTTTCTCTTGAAGAAATCTTTCTATTTTGTATAGAACATTGCAATTGTAAACATTGTAAATAATAAACTCATCTGCGACCACAATCACAGTAAAATATGAAAAGATCCGGCCCTATGATGAGACACCTTTTGTTATTGTTGGTTTTTATTATTATTTTTTGCAAACTGTCTGCTGGAAAGGGGTTATTAAGGCATGTGCTGATCTGAGAGAATTTCTTCCATCAAATGTTCACTCACGTTTCCAATAAACTCGTGCCATCCCTACACTGCTTTTGTGCTTTTTTTTCTCAGTTTTAAAAAATGATATATCATTACATGAATGTAATAGAACAGAACAGCTGGATGTTTAGAACTTCATAACTCAAATATTCTTATTCTAAAATTAATTTTAAAGTTTGTCTCCCTCTAGTGTCAGTGCAGTGTGCACCGCATTTTGTAATATTAGATAAAAGAGGGCACCAAATTTCAAAAACTAGGATTAAATTCAAGACATTAAGAACTGATTGAAAATGAGAAAGCTCAAGTAAAATTGGAGTCTGAAATATCTGAACTCTAGACACGAAATCATCTATAAGATACTGAGTTAAGCAATACTATTAGTTTGAGTGATGAGACTCAGTGAGACCTGTTCAGGGTTATTCCTGAGTTGATTTGATTGATCAAGGCCATTTAAAAAAGAGGAGTTCCGAAGGTCCACACTCAGAGGCGGTATAAATTGAACGTCCTAAGCCGGTAGAAGCTCCCGCTAAAGCTGCAGTGGCGGAAACCGCCACCTGAAGGTACGCATCTAAACGCTGCTGTTTATTATTTAAACAACACACATATATACCTCAAACTGTGCCTGACCCTAACAACATCTCATTTAAAGAACAGTTCTTCTACTTTTATTGTAAACTGTAAAATTGCTACTCACCTCGGTCAAATTAATGATACTGTTCGACGTCTGTCAGCTGTATTTTAATGAAAGAATATCATCAATTCTGTCGAGGACTCACACACGCCCCATAATGAACAAAACAACGTTTTTAGCTGTGATTTACCATGGTAATCTGCCAAGCTGCTGAACTACTATTACTATTTTAAAGTGCTATTTACTAATACTATTTATTGAGATGTTAATAAAAGTTTTTACTACTGTTCAACTATCAGTTTTTGTTTTTTATATTTAGGCCTATATTTGTTGTTTCAGTTAACGTTTATTTTAAAACGGTCATCGGATGCAAAGTTCATATTTTCATGTTGTTTTAACATTAATGTGTGTTGGCAGTGTATGTACAAATCTACCCTATAATGATAAAAATCCATGCAGTGGTTTTTAATTAATCTGTA
>JAHKKF010519508.1:0-32259 GCA_019740295.1 Labeo calbasu | reverse complement strand
AACTCCTGTCCTTAGAACAACCTTTCAGCAAATATTTTTCTTCTGGATTTCCAGTACAAATAACCTGACACTTGTCAGAACTACTTCTAAGCCTCCTTTGGCCATCAGATGTCAAACATGGGTTGTGCACCCAAGTTTTTCTCCCTGGTAACTGGAGCAGCATTGACTTTGACTGATAACTCTGATGAGTACAGCTACATCATGTATACCTGTGTGTTGCCTCATGCTTGTTTATACCACATTGCTTTTGTGGCTGCTTTGTTTGTCCTATGCCCGGCTGTCCCATGCAGCTACGTTCAGTCTATATAAGATGTGAATGCCTGGCATATCCATGTTACTTGAAAAAATGAGTTTGGGGACTGGCCAAATACTAACATAACTATAAATACTCTTGTAATCTGAGGTGTAACATAAATGTGTGCAACTATCTGTAAAGTATGAATTTGCCAAACAACGCTAATTTTCTGCAAATCTGTGCCAGTTATGTTCTCCTTGATTTGTTGGAATGTAGATTTCATGCACAATAAAAGCTGTACACGATCTTGATTACTGTAAATATTTAGTTTTTCCCATTATAACTTAGATGCTTTGAAAGAGCGTTATTGAGTTGTTTTATGCATATTAAAAATAAAAAGAGGTCTTTAAAGGTGAACACTAATTAGATTGTACCTCATTATGTTATCAATGTTTATACCAAACAAAATACATAATCTAGCTACACTTAACTCAGGCCAAGATAATTTAGAAATTGCACACTTTGTAGCACTAATTAAAATTAGACAGCCAACAAATCCATTTATCTTTAATTGAATCTTCTTAAGTGCACTGGTCCTTTTGCCTCTTGCCCCACTAGAAACGGTACTAGAAATTTTGGTTCTGTCACCGAAAGCCCTGAAAGCTGCAGTTGGGAACACAGAGAATATTTGCATTTATAGGGTTTGCTCAACACCTGGCTCTAATAAGCAACTTATGCAGTCCCATTCTTTTTGTTTTTATTTGCGTATGATGGAGAAATTAGTTCCTGTCCATCAAACCCAATGGAGCTGTCACAACCAATGAAGTAGTCCATTTGTTAGTGGACATACTTGCACACTGCATTCTACACCACTAGTAAACCAGGGGGGTGAGGTGGGCTATAAATCAATATACATTGGACACAGTCCACTTCCCACCCCAGCAGTTGTCTAGAGCTGTACTTTGTGAAATCAACCGATGGAAAAAAAAAGTCACAACAGCTCAAAATAAGTTGCTGGATGTGTTTCAGCATGAGAAGGTCCATCACGTGTCATTACACGGAAATGATTGACAGGGCCTCCTAAACCGGCCTAACGCAATCAGATTAAAAATGGAAATCAATATAAAGATGAAAAAGGGTTATCAAGCATCACAAAATAACAGTAAAACACGTTTCTATTTTATTTGTTTCATTTTTGGTACATTAGAATGTGTCCTGTTTCATTTCTCTGAGCAAAAAAATGAGACTATCATACATTTTTATCATGATTTACAGAAGACCCCAAATGTCATTTAGTGTGACAATAGTTTATATACAATCTTGTTAGACATATTTAGAGCAAGAATCATTTTATTACTAAAATACTCTTCATAAAAACGGATAGTTTTGGCCCTTGTTTCTGATTGGTTGAGCTGCGCTCAAAGCTGTAAATTACTCAACAAACATACACCTATGCTTACTTATGTGTGTTGCTCGGCAACCACTTTGTTGCAACCACAACCGTTTGTGAGGAACTACATTGTTTGGTGAAAGAATAATGTATTAATATCATTACAATTTTTTTGCTCTGTTTTATTTTGTGAAACCTTACTACGTATATGAAATAACCATTTTATAAAAGCAATAAGCCCTGTGAAGCCGTGCTTTATAGTGAATTTATAACAGGTAGGGTTTTTTTTAACAACACCCCTTAGCTGTTATAAATTCACTGCAAATTACGGCTTTATGTAGTTATAATCACTATCCTTCAAACCACTATGTTTTACCCATTTGTCTCCAAGTTTTTGTAAGGAAGTGAAAATCATTTAAAAAAAACACTAAAATTTAGTATGATCAAAAATTCTATGATATTTCTTAATAACTACAGGTCGGAATAATTGTTTCAGTTTTACATAAATATATCTGTTACGCTGAATGAGCATGGTGTTTTACTCTGAATGATGTTTTGCCACAAAGGAAAATAATACTGTCACTGTTCCCATAATTGCAGTGTTTTTAGTATTAGTCTGTATCATTAAATTAGCTTTAATAATATTCCCTAAATGAAGTTTATCACAATTATTCACAACATAATTTTTAATATTTCATAATTGCTTCTTTTTCCTGTTACCACGGCTGTTCTTTGTCAATCGTCAGTACCTTAAAAACAATAAGACACAGTCCTTTTAATAAAACATATCTGACACTTATTTGAAAATGCAAAGAAAACTTTTTTCAACAGTTATATACGCCATATTTTGACATTTTATTTTAACAAAAGTTATTCGAAACATGGAAGTAGACATACTTGGATTCACAATGTTTTCTATGCATATACAATCACTTATTATTATATTTTATTAGATTTAATTTGATACGGACACAAAATGTGGCATCTTGTCTTTAACTCAAAGGCATTTTCTCTTGGAAATTAATATATGTGACCTTGGACCACAAAACCTGTCACAAGTAGCACGGGTATTTGTAGCAATAGCCAACAATACATTGCAGAGGTCAAAATTATAGATTTTTCTTTTATGCTAAAAATCATTAGGATATTAAGTAAAGATCATTATGATATTTTGTAAATTTCCTACCGTAAATATATCAAAACTTAATTTTTGATAAGTAATATGCATTGCTAAGAACTTTAAAGGCGATTTTCTCAATATTTTGATTTTTTTTTTTTGCACCCTCAGATTCCAGATTTTCAAATAGCTGTATCTTGGCCAAATATTGTCCTATCCCAACAAACCATATGATGTATAAATATGAATTTCAAAAAATTGACCCTCATGACTGGTTTTGTGGTCCAGGGTCACATATTGTGAGAGGGATGTTACTATTATTTACATAGCAGCTAAAAGACATACACATCTTCAGCCCGGCATTGATTCGGTCTGACTCGGCTGTTAATGATTGGAAAGTCTTCCCGAGAGATCACCTTTGACAGTCAGACATCCAGGAAAAAGCTGTCCTGCATGTCATTTCTTCTCTTTAGCATCTTACCAAGCCTGTCTCTGTCTCGTTTCCCTCAGTATTGCATCCCTTACCTCTTAACTGCTGACTTAGACAAAGGTGAAAAATATAGAGCCATATTTCACCTCATTGAGTATCTTTTTTCCCCCAGTCAAAAGACATCTAATTGCTAATCTATAATCCTTTTAATATGCTCTTGCCTTTTTTCGATTGATCCTCTGCCAGGCGGAACAGCATGGCTGGGGGCTACATTAATCTTATTAAGGGTGGGTTTAGGATGGTGCCGCAAATCCAAACAGTGCTTTTACCCAGACTATATTGCACGCCCCTCTCTCTCTTCCTTTCTTTACCTATCCTCGATACATCTCAATGCCAGACTCACCTTGCTTTTGTTTATCAGTGACAAACTTGACAAGCCCAGGTACAAAAGGGCTTTGTTGAGTGATGTTTTTTCATTAATATTTATGTTTACTTATGGTGAGGGTGAATGATGATAACTGGCCGTATTTCTCTCTCTCTATATCGCACACACGCACATACACACGTCGCAATACATCATCATATTCTTTCTATATTATTCAGACAGCCTGTTCACTCAATGTAATGTTGCCTTTCACTTTCTAAGATGGATCTAGAGGTCAAGTAACACTTGACTTATATTATTAAGGTCTGTTCTTGGTTGTGAAGGTCTTTGTTTGAGAATGTTTGAGACATTTTATGTCTAACTTTGAAGTTACTTTAGACTACAGCTTTCCAAACTACAAGATATGAATAGTTTACATTAGTCATGATGCAGTCAGTTATATTTTAATATCAGTAAGATATTACCATAGATTTTGTTAAATAAAGTTAAAATATTTTTAACTTTTGTATTTTCTGTTTGTTTGGTCATTTTAATTCAGTTTAAAACATTTTTGCCTGTATTGTTTTTATGAATTTCTATTTCAGTTTTAGTTATTTTAGTACATCATATACAACATAATAAAAGCTATACAAAAAGCTAATAAATGGTTATTATAAATTATTTTAATGCTTGTAGTTTTAGTTTGTTAACTATATTTAGTTAACTTTGGATGGATGCAGTCAGACTATACTCTTGTGAATAAAGTAGTTACACTACCAAACTGCTACTATGAAAAGTTCTGACAACACTGTATTTGTATTTGACAACACTGGGGCTAATTAAGGGTGCAACATTTTTTATATAACTACAAACCAATATGTTTTTTAACAACCAGAGCAGTTTTTCTTTGGCATAAAAACAATGGATCTTAACAAGGGTGGCAGTGTTAAACTTGTAGAAGAAATGTACTACAAATGCAACAAATCAAACTATAAACACTTTTTAATTGGGTCTGTAATTAAGTCAAACACAAAGTGACAAAAAGCAGCTTTTAGTAGAAGTATAAAAAGTAAAACTGAATGCCCAACTCAAAAAGTGTGTCAAAAACTTCTTGGAAGAAGCTTTAAAAATCTGTACTTTTTTGAAAACAGACACTGTTACAGCTACTGTTATGCTCATGTCCATTATACAATAAGCAATCATTGTAAATGAAAACATTTAGGCAATGAGTCCCTTACAATATTTTTGATAATAAATGTTTTTTTGTATGATTACCTATTTGTACGTTAATTAAAGTACTACCTGTAAATAAAGGCTGTTTACTGCACTGTACTGTGCAGTTTAGGCTACGGTACATGATGTGTTAGCTGACATGTCTGGTATATCTTTAGAAATGTGCTACTCTTTTCACATAACCTTGTTTAATACAGATAGAGTGAAGAAATGTAAAATCTTTACTATTTTGTCACACTGTGGTTTAGAGTGAAGTGGTCTTTTCCCCTCTGGACCACTTCATTAACTCTAATCCAGAGAACCAGCTGAGAAAAAGACAAGTGCAGCCATGTGGCAAACAGGCACATGGTTAATTTCTGCATAAGAGATCAGCAATCCATGAAAACAATGTCTATGCTCTATTCAAGTGCTCAAAATCTTCCTTCAGTAAGGATTTGTTTACAGTAAGTTGCTGATGTGTGTAGACTAATAAAACTTTAATTTGGTGAGCATGGAAAAATATCTGAGGTACTTTGGCAACTATAACAAAGTTTTCTTGGTTCTGTAATCTAAGTAAGATGCTCTAGAACTTCCGCTAGACTATTATGGTGCAGTCAAGTCCTTGAAAATTTGTATTTAAAAGTTGGTAGGTTGTAATTATGATTTAACATGTTTGTTATATTTTCATATGCCACACATTCAAGTCAGATATTTAAGACATATCCCAAACAAAACAAAATAATTATATTGTAAAATAAACCCAAATAACTACATCTGAATTCAAAATAATGAGCTTCTATCCACGGTATAAAACGTGTTAAAGTTATGTTACGTTATAATACATAATACAGTATGTAAAATTAACATATCTTGTAAACTTATTTATTACTGTTCACTACAGACTTGCTTTCCCTGATGTTTCAAATTGACAAGTTCAACGTTACAACTCGTCAAGGCAGGCATCATCTAGAATTCCGGCATGAGAATATTATATTTCGCTTTGTCATTCATGTGCTCGGAGCTCCTAATTACGATTATTCCGAACTCACTTGAGGGCCACAATAAAACTTAAGGGTTTAACAAATATTTAAATATTTAATTCGAAGCTTCGCAAGCGAATTAGACAGGCCCATTCTTTCTTTCTGTCTCAATATATTTACCTGCCACGCTCCTTCCAGCGATGAAAAGCTTGACTGTATTGTTCTTTTTGTTCCTGTCGCCACCTATTAATCGTCCATTTTAATACATTGTTTAAACACATTTCGCGCTCTCCAAACTCACAAAAACTCGCCGGTTGCCCATATATGGATTGCGCTGTAAACGCGGAAAATGGTTGCGAGGCAGACAACGTCTTAAAAGCCTTCTGATTGGCTGAAGAAAGAACCTAATCCCGGGTGTCCGCTTTTTATTTGGTCATTTATAAAGTGACCTGTATGGCCTCAGTGTGAGTCCAGTGATAGTGATATCTTTCTGCATTAGTGTTAGGCCTATCTTTCTGCATTTCTACATTTTCTGCATGCCATTTCATTAGAGAGAGAGAGAGATCTAATCATATATGTTAAAAAATATGGAATGTAAATATAAGAATAATTTAAAAACATTAAAGAGATCATATATGATCATATTTTAATTCATTATTATCGCTTGTGTTCACTTATAATATTAGTTTTTTTTTTTTTAACACCACTAAAGTCATATTCAAATGTTATATATCTCTTCTGACCGCCAAAATAAATCCATCTACGTTATTTCATTTTAACGGTCATTTAATTTATCTTTCTTCAGCCAAGTATGTGATGATGTGTAAGTATAGGGCTGGATGCTTATATGGGACAGACATTAATCTCTGTTACATCATAAAATTTCATAAAGTGAATAGCAAGTAATTTCTACACCCAATTTTAATAAACTGCCATGAGGAAGAGCATTTCTAATTAAAGCTGCAGCGTTGAAAGGACCCTCGCACCGTGGCTTTAGGAAAACAGCGAAAGGCAATATGCATTTAAAGTTGTAAATATAGGAAATATGCCAAAGTCATTATGTGCCAAACTTCCTGTTACCAGGTGGTGGTGCTATGACTATAACTGAATATTGGCATATAGATTTCTTCAGGCCAACACTTTTAGAAAACATATGAAGTTTGGTGCAGATTGAACATGGTATGTTTGAGTTAGTGCAAAGCATGATGTATCCTGTCGCCAACAGGTGGCACTATGATTATAACTGAATATTGGCCTTTAAATGTCTTCAGGCCAGGATTCTTACCAAACATGAAGTTTGGTGCAGATTGGACATTGTACATTTAAATTAGTCATTTCCTGTTGTCAGCAGATGGCACTATGATTATAACAGAATATTGGCCTTGTGAAGTTGGGGCAGATCAGACATTATATGGCTGAGCTACAGCACCTTCTGTTCCCATGGCAAAACATCAAACTTTACCACGCCACCACAGACACACCCTTTAACGAAAACTCAAGATCTTCATAATTTAACATCGCAAAGGCCTTTAAAGTAGACTGACCAAATATAATGTTGATGTCATTGAATATCTATGAGGAATTCATTAGAGCATAAAACATGCCACTTCATGTTGCCAGCAGGTGGCGCTATGGCTATAACTGAATATGGGCATGGGTATGTGTTCAGGACAGGACTCTTATCAAACATGTGAATTTTGGTGCAGATCGAACATTGTATGCCTGAATTATAACAACGTCCTTTTTCATGGCGAAACATCGAAGTTTGTCAGGCCACCACAGACACGCCCTTCAACGAAAACTCAAGATCTTCATAATTTAATCTCTAGGAGGAATTTGTTTAAATACGTCTGAAAATGGCAAAACGGCACAAAACTTGCAGAGAAAATTAAAAATAATACTAAAAATAATTCAATAATAATTTCGTAGACTTCGTACCAGGGACTTTTTTGTAGGTATTGGTGTGTTACATGTGTCTACCAAATTTCGTACATGTATGTGAAACATAGCTCCAGGTGGCGCTATCGAGCCATTTTGCCACACCCACTTCTGAAACCCTTATCAGATGTACATTTTCAGCACTTTTGACATATGTGCAAAGTTTCATGAGTTTTCGAGCATGTTTAGGCCCTCAAAAATCAGTTTAATTTGAAGAGCAAGAAGAATCTGAGCAATTTCAATAGGGTCCTTGCACCACCAGTGCTCGGGCCCTAATAACACAATGGATTCTTAAATTAAAGAAAAAAACAAAACATAAAATTGATTGCAAATAATGACTTTAATATACTATTTTACACTAACCAGAATTTGCAGGTGAAATATATAAAAATAGACAATAAGATCCAAATTACAAGTTAATTCTAATACAATCTGTCAAACATTCCAAATTCTAAAGCATGGCTTTGTGATATTGTCTGGTAATTAATTACATCACTTTTATAGTTGTAGTACAAACTCCAAAGAAGCAGAAAGTGGCTGAAACAAAGCTGGAAATATCAGTGGTGTTTGAAAATGTAGGAAAATGTTGTATTGTGTCTCAAATGACACCTTCATGCATAATGCCTAATGTGGCGTGCTAACCTTCTGGCTGCCGGAGAGGGAGATGAATCCAGACAGCATGCAGAAATGGTAATGGAGGTGCTTTAGCAAAGGTTACCATCTCTCCACAGACCCAGCCCGGGCCGCTCCCTCACCTTCTTGCGTAAAAATCAAAGGAAATGTTACATCTGAATAAGCTGTAAATGCACAGAAAGTTCACACGGCTGACCCGCAGTGCTGCAATGAAAGCCGGGAAAGCATTTTGGTAGAGAACCCCGAATGTGTTTACAGCCATAAAATGTGTTTTGATTTGTCATTAGGAGTGTGGAGACTCATAAATTGCGCTCAAAAATGTTTTATCTTTAAAAGCTAAAAAAAATGAAGAAGAAAGAAGACTATTCATTTTTTTAATGCTAGACATTCTGCTGTCCTAATAGCTCATATTTTATGTTCTTTCTCTACATTTAATAAACAAAAAGCGCAACGGCTATTTTGAAATTCCAGCGCTGTCCTGAAACGCCCCCTTCTAGTCTATTTAATAGTCTGAGGGGGAAACGTGCCCACCGCTGTGGCAAACTTTCAGGAAATGATGAGTAACAATTTTAAGGAGGAGCAGTAATGGCGCGTTCACTCTCACAGTAGCAGAAGAGATTCAGGAGTGATTAATGAAAACAAATTTTTCATGGCAATTAAAATGATTAAAGCCGGAGGGCCTTTTTGCTGTTACCCTGAATTGCTCCAGGAACAAGGCGGCAACAAAGCTGCGAACCAAAATTGCATTAGTAGTGGAGGAGAACTGTATTAAAATGCAAATGTACAGCTGTTAATAGTTCTTCAAAAACCAATAATCCCCCACAGTCAGTCATGTGTCAGAATGGTTAATGGAAAAATATCCCAGAGGCACACAGGGTCCTTTTCCATTCCGCTTCTGATTAAAACAGAAATTCTGCAGAGGCAAAAGCAGAGCTCGGAGTGGGGTGGGATCGGCTGGGATGGCTTAATGTTGGGCAGGAGACCAAAACCCATTGTTCGGAATTTCCCTGACTTTAAGGCAAGCTTTGTCCCCCCTGGGACGGCTGTGAAGTGCTAAGCAGGGAAAGAGAAAGCTACTAAATCTGATCTGGAGGTATTAAAGCTATTTATCACGAAGGTGTTTAGCGCATATTCTGTATCGAGCAACATCTGAATTAAATACACGTGATAGTCAGGCCCCTCCGTGTCACGGAAACGGGCGAAGGAGGGGGCCGGCGCGGGCGTCATAATTGAATAAATACTGCGTTTGGTTATCCTGTCACTTAATTATGATTCTGCCGCAGGTTGTGTTATAGAGATCGAAGCGTTCTGACCCACCAGAGGGAGAAATGCTGTTCTCTCTCTCATTCCTGCACAGGAGGGGAGCTGCCAATGGACCAAACAAGTTGATTAAGAACATTATCATTTAATAGGGTTTTGGGGAACCAGTAACAACAAGCAAAACATATAATGATTTTTTTTTTATATATCTTTGCATAACATAATGGATTTTTTTTTTTAGTCTTTCATTGTTGTTTTAGTGAAGTCAAATCCAGTGGCTATCAGTCACAACAAAGCAGTATAAAAATACAGCTAGCTAGTACAAAAATAAATCATCACAACTATTACAAAATATGACATAAAATGAGTATAAATCACTTTAAAAAAAAAAAAGGAAAACTGTCAAAAAGTGACACCAGCAGTGGGAATCCACGTCTCTCTCACCCCCCCTGAGCCCACTGAGTTTTAACAGACCCCTACAGAGCTTGCAGCGAGTTTGGTTGGGGGGTAATTGAGAATGAATGGGGGAAGTCATATGATTAGATATGACTGGTTGTGAATGGCTGTGATTGGTTCATGCGATAAATTTCGCCTTGTGTTCGTGCATGCTCCATGTTTGTAAAAAACAAAAAACATGCTTTTCACCGCGCCCAAAGTGTATGATTGCAGAAAAATACATACATTTGTATTGAACATTTATGGAGCAGTGGATTCTGTGTGCAAATAAATCATACAAGTTGTTTATTTCATTTAAAAATCTCATAAATGTATGAGGTGGCAAGGGGGGCCTTTTACCCCTCACCAGCATGGGGTAAAAGGCACACAGTATTGATACAAATACTTTAGCTAAAATAATGTATTTTTACTTGTTCAAAACAATCACTTTAGCATAGTTTGTACTATTCTCTGCTTATTTTGATAAATAAAATAATTATTGTTTGTTCAATAAATATCCTGTCATTAAACTATGTTAATATAAAACATATATTTTAAATACAGAAACAAAATCATTTTAAAATGTAAAGATTCTGAAAGCATTAAAGGAGATCCTATAATAATTTAATATATTAGTTAATGATTATATTAGATTATATGATATGATTAATAACATGTTTTTAAATATGGTGGTTTCACTCTAAAAATGGTGATTATTTCTAAGATGGACACCCAACATAATATATGATATTTATCATCTGAATCTAACATGTCATGTCAATAAATGGAAAAGTCAGCCTTCTATTAATTATCATGTTAATTATTGTGTCTTTTAGCCCCAACAGCAGGGGCACTTTTTACCCCAAATACAAAACTTTTACATATTCTTTTGTTATTTAAAAACTGATAAAACAAAACTGAAAATCATTAAGAAGACCTTTGTTTCTAGATATAATTTAGCGATTCTCATTTGCTACTTAAATCTACAACATTTTTAAAAACATTAAACATTAGATCTGATTGCTGCCCGCAATCGCGTCAAGGATCGGACAATTTTGCACGTGTGTGTTTAAAAACGGAAGTTTCGGAAAGTGCTACGCCATCTAGTGGTTTAGAGGAAAATAATATTTACCTCTGGGCGCCTTTAGCCCCATTCTACCCTATATCAAACTTCAAATGGCCTAAAAAAACATAATCTGTGTTTTTTAGTGAGCAATCAGCTTATTGAAATTAAAGGTACATCTTTGCGTCTGTGATCAATATTTACCAAGCTTTGACTGATTATCCGAAAATAAGTTGTACATTATTCCATGAATAAAATCTATATGGTAGTGTCTGTTTACACTAGTGCAAACAGCCTGCCTGGTTGGCAGAGGCTATTTACACAAACTCTGCCCACCAATGCATGATTGAGCTAGTCAACACTACTAAAGACAACAGTGCAATGAGCTCCAGTGGCTTAGATAGTAAAATGTGTGCTATAGTCACTTTTGACGTGATCAACCCAGGTTCGAATCCGTCTTTTGCCAAACTTTTTTTTGTCCCTTGTCAAATCTTATATCACACGGAAAGGCATTTATTTTCAATAAAAATGAAGCAAATAATCAAAAAGTTGAAAATAATGTATTGGGTAGGTGTAGGGAGGGCTTTATGGTCCCAATAAGGTGGCATCCATTTAATAATTTGAATTAAAATTATAATTTAGGCCTACAATCAATACGTTATTATTGCATGCTGTTTTATAATGTACTACAATGCTGAAGTGCAGATAATTGCCACTATTTGCAATATGTAGTATAAATAGCAGAAAATCCTGCTATTTTAACATTGTGTAAATAGAATCTATAGCTATTTGCACTTAGTGTAAATAGCATATCGCTAAAAACTACTGTTATTTTTACACTAATGCAAATAGAATCCATTGCTATTTGCACTTAGTGCAAATAGTTGCTGCCAGTGCATAATTGTCTAAATAAAATACATTGTTAAAAATTGTTACTGCGTTCAGTTATTTGGAATTAAATCTTAAAAACACTAAACTGATGAGATCTATACTTTGTTTTTAATAAACAGAATAGCATATTATTTACATTGTTAATGTGAAAGTACAACACAGATTTAATGTAATGTTTATTTAACCAAGAAATGTGACTGAGACATGAAAAAAAAACTTAAACGTGCGTCCTCATTTCAGAACACCACTGCACGCCAGTGATAGATATAGATTTGAGTCTGTCATTTTTGACAAACAGGGCCCTAACAGTTCATACAACCTCATCTTTTATGTTGACTAGAAAGAGAAAATTTAAGGCAAACTTCAGACAGCTCCAAAATGAGTCTGACTGCAAAACCCCTGTGGACAAGCGATGAAGACACAAACCTAGCGCCCTCTTTAATTACTGATAAGTTTCGAGCCAGTTAAACTCAGTGGATTGTTCCCGCCGGAGGCCCTAATCACTTTAAAGCGGACCGCTGATCCTAACTGCTGCATTGGAGTGTTCTGTGGCAGTCCGTGCTTCTGAAACAGACACTATCAGTCTGCCGGTCTCAACCGATCCCATTTCCTGCCACCGAGATGTAGTGCATCTGCAAATGAAAGATTCCCCTTTTTAGTAGACTATACCAAACCTCAGCTGCTCTTGCTGGGAAATAGGAAGCGATTTTGTTAAGAGATAATTCAATATCATTCTCTATCTTTTCTCTGACACTTACAAATTAGCAGGCATAGATCGTTTTTTTGCTTTAATGCATCTGTGTAAACAATCTCTACATGTGAAACGCAAAAAAACGTTATTTTTTCCATAGCGTCATGTAAAGTCAGTAATGAGGAACGGTTAAGATAAGCGAGTAGAAAAATACGAGTTTCATATCACAATCTGAGCAACACACAATAACAAAGACTTCAACTGATAAAACTTTCAGTATTTTATTCATTTGTACATCTCCATCCCCTTGTTCCCCCTGAAAGTAAACATGATCATACAGATGATAAGTACTTCTAATATATATTTTTGACAGTTTTACAGCCCCTGTACAAGAGCATGGATTTCATGGAGTTCACATCTACATCAGCAACATCAGTTTCTTTGTCCAAAGAACCGAGAACAAGCATATATGGGATTGGGAGCTGAGAGAGAGAGAGAGAGATAGAGAGAGAGAGAGAGGGGTTTTGGGTTAACAGACAATGAGTGAAGGCATATACAGAAGCAGCTCCATCAGGATCAACTATGTACAATACAAACCATTCATACAAATTAGGCTCTAGGATATAGAATTCATTACATTACAGTGTATTATAAGTGACAATGAGCAAGCCCTCCAACCATTCCTGGATCTCATTAAACTACAGGACTCAGCTTGGGCCGCACAATCCGCAATTATTACAGTACAGCTTCTTTGTAATAGGTAGAAAACATGCCTGTAGTTAAGGCCTGCTCATAACCAGCAGAACAAAGCCATTCTCCTCATCTTTGGGCCTTTTGGGCTGGGAGGAATAACTCAAGAGCGAGTGGGGACTCCAGGGCTGTTCGAAAGTTTGTAGGTGGAGGGAACATTGAGATTCTGATAGCGAAAAATTCTCCTGCGACATCGCTTCTGAGGCGAACTACCAGCTAAACGAAAAAGTCCTACTGTATCTACACCCTCATGGCCTCTTGGCAGTTCTAATAAACATGTACGTACTTGTACAAATGAACTAATTAAACAAATACTCTGAAAAGCAAACACTTGCACATTTCTAAATCAAAACGAAACATTTAGTGAGTTTATATGGTCATACAAGTGGTAAAATAATATTCTAAGAACATTAAAAGATATAAATTAATGTGCCGTAACTTAAAGGATACCAAGTGGCAAATCAAAATCACTACGGTTTCATGTGGTACTTGTGCAAATAGCCAAATTCTTCTCTTAGCAAGTCGTTTGAATAGATCCGGGCCATGAGCGCATGGTATGGGCGGTACGGGGAACATGTATTTGTTGTGGATGGGGAGAGAGCTCCATCCTTGCCTCTCGTTGTCCTTCGCGTGGGAGACTTCAGCGGCTACTCTCAGCCAGAAGGGAAGTAAGGAGTATCGCTGTGGTAGTTATAATCTGGGCAGACTTTCTGCACTAGCTTGTAGTCGGTGCTGTAGAAGGAGATGTAAATGCAAATGACTTTGAAGGGCTTCGAGCACAGCCAGGATACGTGGCTTTGCGTCTGCTCCTGGTAGCATGTCTTGGACGGGTCGAAGTTGCAGAGCGTGTTCTTGGAGCCCCTCTCCACCTTCTCGTACTCGATGCGGCAGTTGAAGGACTTGGAATCCTTGGAGTCGATGACCGACTGCTGGGCTGTCAAGTCGAACTCGACGATTTTGCTGGGCGGGACCAGGCTGACAGACACGTTGCCCTGGCCTGTGGAGTTATGGCGGAAGAAGACGCTGAAGGTGCCGTTGCCGTGATCGACGATCTTTCCGGTGATCAGGAGGTTGAGCTTGACCGTTTTGATGTTGGAGTGGAAATCGCCCCAGCCGAACATTTTCTTGAACTTGCCCGTCTTGACCATCGGCCGCCGCTTGGCTCGAGGCCTGGAGTCCTGCAGGTCCGTGGTATTCCTCAGCCAGTCCCACAGGTCCTGCTCTGAGTAAGGCTCCGGAGTGTCATAGTGCAGGTCCAGGGCTGTTGCGTTTTCCTTCCCGTGGAGAGTCTGTGATAGAAGTCGACTGATGGATAAGTCCTTACTGCTTTCTGTCCATATATGCTTTAGCGTCGACTTGGGGCTCCCTGATTTGAGCAGCTCCGACTTCCCCGGGATAGAACCGTGGGCACTTGAAACCTGAGAAAGCAAGATGGAGAGGACGTTATTGAGCCGTCTTAACCTTAAAAAGCTACAGAAGACGCATAATGCAAAACAAGCGAGCATTTCATCCAGCGCCGCCCGACAGGAAAAAGGAATTAAGTGGATATTACTCTCGATTCGGGAGATATTGACCCCTCACCCCCACACAATCATGTAGTCTCCCACTCAACAGACAGATCAAATGGATTAGGACGAGGAGGAAAAAAAAAGATAATCGATCGAGCCCGCAAGCTTCAATTTGCAACGTGTTAGCTGACAGGAGCCGTCTGGGAAATGGAACGGAGCGTGGCGAATGAGAAAAAGAATACAACGATCAAACTCGCTGCGTCGGGGAGGGGATCTCCGCTGGCCCTCCCTGATAATGCCGGTGACTATTCTTTGAGTAAAGAGCAGACTATTAACCAGCCCGTGCTCCTTGAATTGATGATTGATGAACCACTGGGTTCTCTCCATTTAGTGCAGATGAGTGGAATTAGGTCCATACAGGGCCTGGCGGAGCGCCGTGACATTGATTGCCTGATTTCTACTGTAGGACCTGACAGCAGATCCGTCTTGCGGTGGTTTTTGCATCTCGAGGGCTACCCCTGGGATCGATAGTTAGAAAATAAGGTCTCGCTACCAATCTGCCCGACCCTTCGGACAGAATTGCCTCACAGCACGTGCGGGTCCATTTTAAACACAGCACTGGGTGGGAGCAACTCCACGTGGCTCACTTAAGGATTTCACGTTGTGAACCTGAAAGGTAATCGATATCTGACTTGACGAGTGGTTCAAAATGCAAATTAAGAGTTTAAGTTAAGAACTTGGGAATAGCGCAATAGCAAGCCTGCTCGTGCTCACAACTCACATTAAGTATTTTTTAAAAATGCATGAATAAAAACACAACTCAACATGCACCTTTACCTGACAAGCACCCACACTAGTGATGAAGAACCCTGGGAGAGAGTTCAAATATGTTTCAGATGAAATTAAGGATCATTACTCTTCCTCATGCGTGGAGTAAGAGGCCTTGCCCTGTACTAAAGGAGAGTAATATGTTTTGCGCTCTGGGAGCGTGATTAAAGACAGAGTTATTATTTATTAATGGCTAATTGCTGAAGGGGCAATACAAACATTCCAAGGCTGAGCAAGTTTCAAGGAGCTATTTGTGTGAAGTTCAGTGCAGCCTGACCGACTGGGAGGGCACTTGCATTGATAAATGGATCTTTACAGTGCTTGTTTGAACAAAATGTTGAGGGAAAAACTCGTTTTCATGTTTATGTATTCATCATCCATTGGATTAGTAGAGTGTAATACAACAAAACACTTGCAAAACATTTCAGCAAGTGTCCTCAATAATGTAATAGTCAGTCAGGATATAGTCAGCTCACGTCATATTATTATCATTTATTATTATATACTTATATATTTTAAATCAGTTTAATTGGTTCTCAATTATTTTAATGTGCAATCTGTTTATTATTTATTTTTCTATTTATTATTATTTTTATTTTTATATTATTCTATGACACTCATTTATTATGTTTTCTGTAATGCACTTTGTAAACACTGTTTTAAAGGAGAATTACCAAATAAATGGACATGAAATATTTAGGTCAAAATTATTTTATTGCAGAGAGATTTGCCAACAGACAAATATGCAGTTTAAAGGTCATTAAACCAAAATATTTGATGGCAGAAATCTGTAATTGACCAGTCAGAATAAAGCATTTTAGATATTAATGCTAATAAAGTAATTACATCATTATAAAAGTATGAGTTACATCATTATAAAAGTAACTAATTGAAAGTAACTATTGTGTTACTTTAAAAAAAACAATACTCAAATATGTAAATAACTTGGATGTCCCCAATATTAAATGAACGTTAAATAAATGAAATTTAAATGATTTTTTTTTAGTTTACTCACAAGACTAATATTAAATCTGATATACCTATATATATATATATATATATATATATATTAAAAAATATTAAATATCCAATGTACCTATTATATGTGTGTGTGTGTGTGTGTGTGAAGCTTAATGGCAGTTTTTTAAATATCTGAAAGTAGATTTAGCATCAGTCAGTCAAGCATTATAATATGATATTATTATAATTTAGCATTAAACTTTAGTAATTAGAACTTTAGTAATTATAATAACTTTATGCATATGCATATTTGTCATGTTGACTGAACATAGGACTGGTGGTGGTGCTTAAGATATTGTTTGTAATTTAGTGTTTCTATAAAAAAGGGAAAAAAAACTAAAAATAATACTGATAACAAAACTACGAATTCTACTACTAATAACAATATGAACTGCACTAAGGATTAATAAGCTCCTGGGTTCATGAATATTTATCATGTTGTCTGCGTTTGCTCAAACTGATTTGCTGAAATCAAAACAGGGACGATAATAGGTGACGATAATGAGATTGTCATGTGTGCATTAGTTCCGCCTACTACCGAAGAATCCGGCTGTTCTAAAATGGTGAAGAATTCCAAAGGAACTCGTTATTTTGACAGGTAAATACTACAAAGATAATCGTTTACATGTAGCGCGTCAATCATGCAGGGTATATAAGACTCTCACTTTGTATCTTTCTTTGCATGTGTGTGAGACAAAGCGACGGCTAGTCGAGTTTACAGTTCGTCAAATAGAGGTACGCTGCGCATCCATTCAGATGAATTGAAAAATTAACTTATAATAATATATATATAATGAATTATAGAAACATATTTAATAATAATAACATAATTTTATTGTCAGTAACAGTAACGGTGTTGTAACAGGGGAAACAGTAATTTGTTTGATTATTCGTTACTGAAAAAATAACGCAGTTTATTTATAACGCCATAATTCCCGTCACTGTTACTGAGTCTCATAAGTGTTAGAATTTTAGCTCTTACATTTAAAAACAGCCAGTTAAAGGGTAAAGGTAAATCCTTAGACTTGCACTGAAAAACAGATCTGGCTTCAGTGTCTAACTCTTTGCCTATGGCAAGTCTGTGTCTGTCCACCTTTGGCGACCTTAAAAGCTCACATGTGGACAGCACAAACAGCAAAACACTGGCCAGGAGTCAGTTCTCCTGGGCATAAAGCCTGCACACATAGCGGATGTCTGAACGCAAGCCTCGGTCTGTCCGGCCTGTCTTGCCATGATGGGCTTGGATCCAGCCCGACTGCTGGAGCTTTACGGAGCCAGCTGCAGTGCTCACCTGAGGCAACAGTGCATCTGGTAAACACATTCAGGGGAGAGTCACGGCCAAGCCCTTCCCACCTCACCCACTGACAGCCGGCCAGCCAGGCACAAACAGCTGGGCTCCCCCAGGCACTGCACTGCATCAGGTCAGCAAGAGCAGCATGTGTACACCAATCTGTGTGCCTGGTGTGAGTCTTAATGAGTCTGCCTGCTTTAAGAACTTCAAGGCTGACAGATCAGATCATATTGGTTACATTCTTAATCCCAACAGCAAGCCCAACTACAACAAACATTATAAATATTAAATGGCTTTTACAAATGCAGACACTGTTCATGCAGACAATACAGGAGTCAGGGCATGCTGTTCATCAATGCTGGGAGTGTGCAAAAAGACGTTTGTAATATTAACCATTTGGAGGATTGTGTTAATGGCTATTCTGGACTGTTTTTAACTTGACACAGCATCTAAAAAACACAAAAGCCATGATGGGACAATCAAAAACCAATGCATGGCGTGATACAACAGGTTTAGATGTCCATATTACTGCTGGGATTAATTTAAAGATCTAACATTTCCAAGATGGTTTTACTGTGCAAATATTCAAACAAGTAAATCACAACAACTTGTCAGCATGCTAAATAAAGCAGCATTTCTAATAATATAATATAATATAATATGGAGGTTTGGTTTGGCACTCGCACTTAACGTGTGACCCATTAAATATAGCTATAAATAAAATAATTAATAATAGTAATAATAGTATAATTTCCCTTTATTAAGTTAGTTTATTTTTTAAATAAAATAATAAACAAAATAAAGTGTGATAATATGATTATATTTTACAAAAAAAAAATATTTTATAGTACGGTTAAAAAATACAATGTTAATATTTACTTTATTGTTGTTTTTGAAAAGTTAATTTTCACCATTTTTAAACCTAAAATCAGCAAGCTTTTATTTTGGTGGGTTACCGGCAAATGCGCTGCTGGTTTTAGCGCTGCTGGGTGTAGCGCATCAGTGAATGTTTTGCGTTTCGCTCTGATACCAGGCAGCGCATAGCCTAGATTTATGCTTTCAGTTCGAATGGAAATCTTATATAGTATTACAGTTAAATCCTTGCATACTGAGTCTGAAAATTTTGCATGCATTTTTTTCGTATGTGAAAAACACAAAAAATTTACCATGATCTGATTTTTTTTTATGACAGATGAAAGTTTCAGATGCCTGAAACCTGATCTGATTTATTTTATGTTGGACGAAAGATTTAGATGCGGTGTGTAAACGTGACTGACACTATGTGAGGTCGTATATAATTTTTAACATGCAAAAATTTTGGATGAGAATTTCGTTTTTTAAATGATGGACAAAAGTTTTGGATGCAGTATGTAAACGTGATTGACACAACGTGAGGTTGTTTGTATTTTTTTTATGTGTGAAAATTTAGAACGAGAATGTTAAATTAAGTGTGCAGGGACCTCGAGTCCGAAATTTTCCATATGAATTTTTCTGGATGCTAAAAACAGAAAATTGAACCCAATCCGTTTTTTTTGTTAACGGACGAAAGTTTTGGACGCAGTGTGTAAATGACACAACATGTGGTTGTATTTGTTTTAACGTATGAAAAATTCGGACAAGAATTTTGAATTCAGTGTGCAAGGACCTTGAGTCCAAAAACGCAGAAAATTTAACCTGATTCATTTTTTTAAATAACAGATGACAGTTTCGAATGCAGTGTGTAAACGTGATTAACACAATGTGAAGTCGAATTTATTTTCTATAGTCCTTGAGCCCGAAATTTCAGACTGTGGGCAAGGACCTTTAGTCTATCAAAAACGATGATTGTGCATTAAGGGCTGTCAACCATGTCCTTACGCAAATAAGTGGTCTGAGGTTATTTACATAGCGCATTTTTTATTTTGGTCACGCATGCTCACCTGCATATCACTTATGTGTACTCCACATAATATAATATAATATAATATAATAAATGACATAACATATGTGAGATATTATTTTATATATAACATAAACATTTAAAAGAGAAAAATACACTGAATATTTATCAAAGATAGACATGTGAGTGCAAAATAAATACAGTGACTTGGCAAATAGTATTTTTCAGACTTATAAACAGTCACGTACAGAATGATATGCACATTTCTAACAGAAAATTACACACTGCAACATGGAGAAGTAAAAATGTAGTGAGCAGTTTAACACCACTGACCGTACTTAACCTTGAAATACTTGCTCTGTGACTGCACTGCAGTACCAACCAACAACAAGAATCAGACCTTGCTTGCTTAACATAAGCCAGAGCTACATTTGGTCCTAATTAATGATAGCAGATTAAATGGAATAATTACGCAGGCTAATTCTGAAAATGCAATTATGTTATTGCCACACATTTGTGTTTCTATTTGAATGTTAATTTGCACTAATTAAGGTATTAATATGCATCAATAAGTCAACTACAGTGTTAGCTAGCATATTATTGACACACTGATTACATCGTCAAGGCTGTTTACGTAGGAAGTGAAACATTACAATGTGCTTGTTTTCAACAGCAATTCTGCAGGTGTACACATCTTTAAAACTGGCCCATTAAAAGAAAACAGTAGTAATAAATAAAAATAATTGTATATATTATATTATACACTCATACTTATGTCTACATTATGGAGAGTAAGTACTCTCACTGCGTGAGGTAAGTTCCTTTCAGAGTCGTATTGTTTCTTTGACAGAGCTGGCGTACGAAACAGCAGGTGGGCTAAAGGTCAAGCGATAATGACCATTGTTATAATAGCTTTTGTAAAACAACGGTAGTAAGTGAATGAGCAGAGGGAGTAGATAAAGCCCGCAGTAGAGAAAGAACAGCCTCAACTGTGACCCTGAGAGCACATTTCACCACTTACCTTTAAACTACAGAAAAACACTAAACGCGAAGCGAGAGGAGAATTACAAAAACACGTCCATCTGAGATAAACGTCCCAGAGAAAACACGGCCCTTATCAATAAAACCGCTAAGTCGAGGCCAAAAACCTCCACCGTGCAAAACAATATGCCATAAAAATGTTCATGGGATCATTCCGGTACCTCACTTTAACAACCTCCCAAACAACGTTTACAGCCTGGGAGATGAGATAAAACGGTGCATATCTTCTTCCTCCTCAGCAATTCACTGCCATCCACAACCTAGACGCTTAAACAAGGCACCTCATGCTGCGGCCGTCCTGAGAGAAATGAAAAGGAAAGGCAAAAATGAAGATGGATTTCAACTAAATCCACTTCTGCTAACAAAGCACTTGCAGGCTTTGCCAGCCCCGCTTTCCTCGCTGCCTGCTGCTTGCGTTTGGTTTGTAGGAGCGCGAGGCATTGCACGGGCCCATTAGCGGCATAACTAAGCACTGTGCTTTAGGATGGGCCGCTGGGGCAGAGGCACGCTTGCTGCAAGAGTTGGACAGCTGCTAAGCAGCCATGGAATATCAGGCTGTGACCATGCACTAGAACTGCCTAATGGTGTCATAAGAAGACCGTTAGACGCACCATTAAAGCAGGCTGTCATGCTCGTTGTGTATAGCAGCCAGTGTGTGTTTGTAACAATGCCCGTGGACTCCCCTGATACACTCAAGTAGGTATTGCAACACAAGTGTAACACAGACCGTACAGAAACCGTTCGTATTTCATATCATCTGAGATGCCCAGTATGAGATGCATTTTCTGCATGGACGAATGTAATTATGAAAGAACCAAATGAGAAYATTAATACACATGTMTTAAARGAGAAGTCCACTTCYARAACAAAAATGTACAGATAATTTACTCACCCCCTTGTCATCCAAGATGTTCATGTCTTTCTTTCTTCAGTCGATAAGAAATTATGTTTCTTGAGGAAAACATTCCTGAAGTTTTCTCCATATAGTGGACTTCAATAGTGTCCCCAAGCCTGAACTTCCAAAATGCAGTTTAAATGCAGCTTCAAATGGCTCTAAACGATCCCAGCCTATCCTTATCTAGTGAAACGATTGGTCATTTTTAAAACAAATTGACAATTTATTTACTTTTTAACCTCAAACACTCGTCTTCTCTCGTCTCTCGGGTCAATACAGTTAGGGTATGTCTAACAACTCCCGTCTCGTTTTCTTCTTCAATGTCAAAATCATCCTACATCACTGTTTTATCTTTTTTTGTAAAGTGCGTTTGATCTTCTCCGCATGTTCACTTTGTAAACACTGGGTCGCACTTCTGCAGCGATGTAGGAAGAATTTAGTGGGGAAAGAAAACAAGATGGGAGTTTTTCAACATACACTAACTGTATTGACTGCATTGAACCGGAATAAAAACAGTTCATGCAGATTTAGACAAGACGAGCATTTGAGGTTAAAAAGTATATAAACTGTCAATTTGTTTCAAAAATGACCAATCATTTTGCTAGGTAAGACTCTTCTTCTTCGGTTGGGATCATTTAGACCTATTTGAAGCTGCATTTAAACAGTATTTTGGAAGTTCAAACCTGGAGGCACCATTGAAGTCCACTATATGGCGAAAAATTCGGGAATGTTTTCCTCAAGAAACACAATTTCTCATCGACTGAAGAAAGAAAGACATGAACATCTTGGATGACAAGGGGGTGAGTAAATTATCTGTACATTTTTGTTCTGGAAGTGAACTTCTCCTTTAATAGAGGCTGTTTACACAAAACGTGTTCTTGCATTTAACATGTTTTTAAATGTTCAGCTCGTTAGGATTTACACTGGTAAACTATTAAAGTGCAGTATAAATTGGAACGTAAACCAGCCCCATTGGGGCCCATTTGCACAGAATATGTTTGAAAAATGTCGCTATAAAAATGTGACACCCAAGCTCGAGACGCTGAACCAACAGCAAGGCACTATACACAACAGTCAACAATGTTTGGCTAATGTAGATTTACATTGGTAAACTATTAAAATGCAACTTAAAACAGAATCTAAAACGAGTTCTGTGTGAACAGGCCCTCACTGGGGCACAACAGAATGCTTTTTTGTGTTTGAAAATGTAACCAGGTGTACAAATGTGTTCAGTTTAGTTTGAGCACAACAGTTTAGTAAACACAGTTTAGTTTCTGCGGGTTTACACAGAAAAACAGTGGAATGCAAAAATGTGTTTAGTGTGCATGATGTCAGAAATTCGTTTTAGGTAAACAAGCTTTGAGCAAAACCGGTTTTAGATCTAGTCTCGTGACTTAAATCTAGTTTTAGATCTACTCACGTGACTCTACACTCAATACTCAGTTAAAAATAATTTTTTCTTAGGCATTTGTCGCATCATCTGTGATAAGACTCCTTTGTTACAAATGTTGCCATTTTTTGGTCACTACAGGTGAAATTCACCTTTATCAAGTGCAAGGACAAAAAAGGGCACTTGTTCATAGTTGCAACTAAAACAAAATACTCTAGTGTAAAACATTTGAGACTCACACCTGCGATTAAATACGGCTGTCAAAGTCATATATATATATATATATATATATATATATATATATAGTAGTCAACATTTGAAGTGGATCAAAACCTTTCATCAAAGTTGTCCTAAAACAAAAACAATACCTGCGCTTGGTCGTTCTTGGCTAATGCTCAGCCATAATTTCCCAAAATGGCTCATTCAAACACACCCCCACAAATCTACGTCACTGTGTGGGAAGATTTGCATAACACTGCCCAAATGTATACGCAAAAAGAAATAAGGTGCAACTTTTATTCTCACTGAAGTACTGTTGAAGCAGCCACCATGTTGTGGAGACGCTGTGTGTTTCGTTGTGAAAGCGAAAGTACTTTGTTTGGCCTTCTAAATGAGCACACAACTAGAAATTGGTGGTTAAATTATACTGACAACACTGTTCCAGAACAGTACAATGCAAATATTTGTGTGTGTGTGTAGCGCATTTTATGGAGGACTGTTTCCTGAACATGGGAGAGCAGCTGTACACACTATAAAGTGGGGCAATTTTAACTTTGCAAGGACAATCTGTCACTTCTGACTCACAGCCTGTAAGTACGCTTTCATATTTAAAGAATTTGCTACTGGCTATTCAAACACAAGTTTTGAGCAGTGTAGAGTAGTGCTTGTTGCTTGACATTTCTACGATCACAAATGCAGACATGGTGTCATGTTTACGCAGCGCAACACAATGCAAAGCGTAAAAAGAAAGTATGAGTCATTATAATCAGTAATTATGTCCTCACTGGACGCAACAAATGCCTAATTTTAAATGTGTTTTATTGTTTTTGTCTCGTCACACCGGGACATGGCATCACAACACAACGTAACATTTCCGTCACACGCTTGAGGTATTCGGCCAATCACAACACACTGGTTAGCTGGGTAATGAGAGCACACCGCACTTTTCAGAACGATGAGCTTTGTAAAAATTGACACGTTTCAGAAAAGCGGGGCAGAGAGGACAGGGCTCGACAATAAGGTCAGCGTGAAAGACGCTCTAACGCAGTTCAATCAGGATAAACGTCTTGTAAGTTTATCATTTGCATTTGTTTTTAAGCCTTGTTCATTTAAAATTTCAAGTGATCAGAGAGAGACGTGTCTCTGACGGACAGATAGCCTACAAAAGTATGTCAAAATACCCGTCATGACGAGTAACTTTATAGCTTTAAAAATTATAAATCTATATTTAATTTATACAGTAAAGTACAGATGCACCGAACGACTGGACATATTTCAACCGATCTTTGTTCCCGGCTTGCACACAAACTGATGCAATAATTTTTCAAAATGTCATGTTTGTGAAAATATTATGAACTCTTTAAACAAACGTTAACAAACGGCAGAGACGCTAAAGACAAACGCAAAGAGGAAAAAATACTGTAGCAGGCAGAGAAAGATCACGGTTTGCAATGCGCAAAATATTGGAAATATTATCCTAAATATTGAAACGGGGTTTATATGAATGTATCTCTGAGGGAAACGGACTGTTTTAAGAAATGTTTACATGGCGTTTTCTTTTCGTTTGCCTCTGTATAATGCATTTAAAGTTGTGTTCATAAGAACGGCGCTTCTTTGTTTATGCCAGGGGTGCTCAACCCTGGTCCTGGAGATCGACTTTCCCGCAGAGTTCAGCTCCAACCCTGACCAAACACACCTGAACCAGCTAATTAGGATCTCAAGGAGCACTTGATAATTACAGACAGGTGTGTTTGATAAGGGTTAGAACTAAACTCGAAAATCGAGAGACTGAATTTGCGTTCATTTAGTCCGTCTGCTGTTTTCCCCTAAACAAGCATCTTTTCATTTGTAATAAAATAATAATAATAAAATATTCTTTGAACAAACAAATAATGTTTTAACTTATATTTGTTAGGCTAGTAGGTTTTGCTGTGATATCTGCTGGTATGTAAGATTTTGATGTCATATATGCTTATTTATTAAAATAAAAGAAAACACTAGTCAAAAACAAAGATAACAGCAAGTTTTTTATTTTTTTTTTGTGGCAGGGCCAGTGAAAATTTTGACTGGGCAAGTAAAAATCCTTAGTGTTGAGCCCTGGAGGAGCAACACTAATGTACAGTATGTGAAAAATAATGTTTTTTTAAACTTAAACCGCATTTTAGATCCAATACAGTTGGCTGTTTTATCTTTCTGCAAAAGTTTCTTTACAAACTCTCCATCACACCGTGGCTCATTTATACAACAATCTGCAGTCAAATGTCCGAACAAACAATGATTATTCACAGACACAATTCAGTCCTTTTCTAAGTCTGTACAGAGACATAAACAAGCTGTTAAAACCGGATGCCTCAGAGTGAACACTATGACTCTTCCATTTGTCATGTTGTCGGGAGCAGCTCTAGCGCATGGACTGTGTCACAAATTGAACGTGCATCTGTATACTGTACCAGTGTAGAAAACTTCAGTGATTATAAAGGGTTATGTTTGGTTTTGATGCAACATGACGCTCGCATTCAGTTTAGGCAGGCGTATAAGGAGGCAGTCATATGCAAATGTATTTGCCCGTGTGACGTCCCAAATCACGCTTTGCGTATAATGAGGAGGATGTTTTAAATAGGACGTTTTAATGGTGCAAAGATGTCAATAGATCAAAACAAATCAGATTTCTCATGCCATGATCCTTTAAAAGGGTTCTTTAAAGTGTGAAATGGACTTAAATTAGTCCCTGTCAGCTGACTTTGACACTCAGCAGAATTGAGCAGCCATGAATCAGAGTTTACTAACATTATACCCACTATGCAAAATGCTACAGAACATGGTTCCTTTAAAACAGCACCCCAAAATGTAACAGTGAAAGTGTAACATCATCTCAATGCTATTCCCAAGGAGGAACCCACAGTTCTCTTCCTGAGCAATGCAGATTTTGTTGAGCCAACTCCGCTGCTGAGCGCTGATATTTACTGTGGAAATCTTGAGACTAATGTGGCCTGAGGCTCCATAAATCAAAGCAGGCTTCCCTTTGTCAGCATCGCAGATGGCCCCGCCGCCCAATCACCCCAATTAAGAGCCGAGAAGGCGAGAGAGAAGAACACAGACGCAGCAAGACGCAGAGAGGAAAAGTGAGAGTGTGAGAAGAGAGCGAGAGGAAGAGAGGGCACCTGTCCCGCTGTCATATTCGGGGGGCATCCTCTGATCAGTGATTCGGGGCCTTCCTCTTAGCCACTTCAGCGCAGAATTAATGATGGCAAACAAAAGCCAGCGCGTCGCTCCTCACAGCTATTTGTGGGAGACTTCTCTCTCTACTCCTTTCCCTCTGAACTAATCCTCAATGTCACACTTAATGAGATTTTAGGCTGGAATAATAAACTGAAGCTGTGCTGCTCTTCTCCAAATGATTTCTTCTACTCCTATTCTTTATTTATTTTTCTTTTTCGCAGACCTGGATCTATACCATACCATTAGACACCTGCGCTAGCTACATCTGCAGCAGAAAGATGGACTGGAACGGGCCTGCACAGATGCCATATATTTTGCAGTATTTTCAGTATTTCAGTATTTTTTAGTTTGTGACATCATGAATCTGTTTAAATAACTAATATGGCAATTTAAAAAAGTTTCAGTTTAGTTCGCTACTTGGATATATGCTGTATGTTTACGCATGTGTGTGTTACTAATATAAACATACAGTACATAAACATATAGCATTCAATAAAAAAACAGTAAAATGGTGATCAAAGCAATTAAATATCAATTTAGCTTTAATATTTAGATTAATTGCATGCTGTATGTTTATGTGTATGTGTGTTTTACTAGAAGGACTGACTGATGAGATCATTTTCTGTCATTTGAAGGTGTTTCCTGGACCAGTGTTTAAATTAGAATTAATTTAATACTAATATTAATTACAAAAATAATGCTGGGTCTTATTTTAAAAAATGGCTTGGGTTGACAAACTGTTTGTAACTAATAATTACAAAGAATTGGAAAATAACACACTGAATTAAAAGTGAAAGTAGTCTGAAGGTGTATTGTCTTGCAAGACATTCAAATTTATTAAAATTAATTAAAAAGTTAAATAATATATATATATAGCTTCAAAAAAAACCAAACCTAAACAACAGCAACAACAACAAAACCGTAAATAAATAAATAACATTTCAGTATATGTTTAGCAATCCCATCCATCTATTTTTAGTCCATAAATAGTATTCTAGATAAATCCAAAATACCATTTGAACCCTTCCTCAGGATGCTGATCTTTTATTATTATTATTAGTTTAAACCAACCTATGGATAGGTTGGTTTAAAATAATAATAATAATAATAATAATAATAATAATAATAATAATAATAATAATAATAAAAGATCAGCATCTACATGGCTAAATAAATAAATAAATACATAAATAAATAAATAAATAAATAAATAAAATAATAATAATAATAATAATAATAATAATAATAATAATAATAATAATAATAATAATAATAATAATAATAACAACAAAAGAGATACAGTGTATGTTTATCAATCTCATCTATTTTTAGTCCAGACCATTTTCTAGTTAAATGAGGTTGTGAATGTCACTAGCAATTTCTGGTAAATTTTTTAAAATTGAGATTTATACATTATCTGAAAGTGAATAAATAAGCTTTCCACTGGTATATGGTTTGATATGATTTGTTAGGAAAGGATAATATTTGGCTGAGATCCAGATCCAGATTTGAAAATCTGGAAAATATAAATATAAATATAAATATAAATATAAATATAAATATAAATATAAATATAAATATAAATATAAATATTTAGAAAATCGCCCTTAAAGTTGTTCATTACTTAATCATTACTTAATATCCTAATGATGTAATGCATTTTTGGCTATTGCTACAAATATACCCGTGCTACTTGCGACTGGTTTCGTGCTCCAGGGTCACATTTTATTTCTACAATCATTATCACTTTGTTTAAAGACCACACAAATGCATTAACACATTTCAAATGCAAATACAAAAAAAAAAAACAAATACCCTGGTATCCCTCCAAGAGGAATAAGAGGCTTCACATTTCAGAAAATGTTGTTTTTGTGTCATGCCAAGTGTATTTATACATGTGTGTTTTGCCCTTTTGGGTGAAGTGGTAGGAGAGTTCAAGAGTCAGGTAAAGAAGAGTGCTCTCCAGGGAGGCCGCCATTATAATGCACGCTCGTCGCTCAAAATCAAATTAAGCCTGTAATCCAATAAACTGCCATTTCTGCTGCAAGTGACCCCACAGGACCTCATTTCAAATCCGTGACAAGCTTTAATCAATATGATTTAGTGGTTGAGGACACAAATAATTCAGCCGAGGAGAAACGAAGCGCTGTTCTGCCACTGTCTCCGCACTAGAAATCTGCGGCGATGTTTTATAGACGGCCTGTGGTGTGTTACAGTGCCGCATTGATTTGCGGATAGAATGTGAGAGAGGCGAGGAGAGGAAAAAGACAGGAGCTGCTATCATGAGACCCCCTCAAGGAGCATTTAACAGAAAGTCAGAGATCAATATGCTCATGTCCATCGGAGCGGGCCATTGACAGGGCTACTTACGGGTTACAGTATCTGCCAATGCCACTTTAACCTGCCGACAGGCTCTTTGCTTTCTGATAAAAACAGCCTGCTTTCATCTCACTCTCATCTATTTGGTGACAGGTAAACCAGAAGCAATCATATCTAGATAATGCTATACTGGCTTCTCTGATAGAAGGCTGATGCTTTATTTGCCCATGTAAACATTATGAATACACAATGCAATCACTGATGTTTGGCCTGGATTTGTATAATTTTTCGTTTTTTTCTGCTGTGCTCTGAACAATATGATTAAAATTGAAATGAAGAGCAAACAACGAGATGTGCATTTGAGCCTGGACTCCCGTGTCACTTTGATTTGTGTCATTTCATTCAGGGGGAATACACAAAGAATGCTAAAAACAAATTATATTACAGAACAAAAAATGACTTATTTGAAGCAGTTTAAACATGCTTAATGTGGCTGCAAAGGCCAGATAATTAATGGCATTTGACAATTAATTGCCAGAAAAACCCTGACAGTATCATTTTGTATCATCTTAAAGTAGTTTAGTTTGCAATAATGACCGTTGGACTGTAGATTATTACTTACCTATTGGGACATGGTGATTAAAAAAGCATATTTTTACATAGTATAGAGTATATTTATAATATTTACTATATATATATATATATATATATATATATATATATATATATGTGTGTGAGATGGGAGTGGGAGGAAAAATGATCTCACAAATGTCTTATGTTCCCCAAGAAANTATTGGGACATGGTGATTAAAAAAGCATATTTTTACATAGTATAGAGTATATTTATAATATTTACTATATATATATATATATATATATATATATATATGTGTGTGAGATGGGAGTGGGAGGAAAAATGATCTCACAAATGTCTTATGTTCCCCAAGAAACTTAGTGTTTTCTCACAAATGGACTGAAATATTGTTTTTTTCTTCTCTCGCCTCAGTATTTCCATTTAAAGTTTGTTGGGAGAATGCAATAGTTTTGCAAGATAACAAAAACGCTTTGTGAGAAAACACAGATTTTCTTGGTTTTAGGGGCTATGTACAAACTAACAAATAAATAAATAAGTTTCCATTTTAATATGTAAGGAGAAGAAAGAAACCATATAGACATGAAACATGAAACTAGAGTAGGAAAACGTAGGAATCGATTCACATATAAATTGTGATTCAGTCTTCTAGCGATTCGCGTCAAATTTCAACAATTGATTTTATGGTATAATAATAATAGTATGATGTTGTCGGAACAAAACAACAGCAATGAACGAGGAAAAACAAATACATTCTGCTCCATTTTAAGTGTGAGAAGGTGTTTGGAAAAATATTATATTAAATATTGTGAAAAAAAAAAAAAAAGTCAAAGTGAAACACAAACACGCATTCAAAAGCAATTTCAATGCTCCGCATATTAATAAAGGCTTCCTGACGCCCGTACTTTATATGCAGTATAAACGCCCAACGATGTATTTGTGAGAGAAAGCACTGAAATGTATTTAGAGGTTTCGCAGTACACGTCATTTCCTTTCTGAACACTGTACACTCTTAATAAAGGTGCTTTAAAAGGTTCTTCAAGCGATGCCATAGAAAGAACCATTTTTGGTTCCACAGAGAACCATTCAGTCAAAGGTTCTTTAAAGAACCATCTCTTTTTACATTTTTATAATCTGAAGAAAACTGTTTTGTAAAACAGGAAGGTTCTTCAGATGTTAAAGGTTCTTTATGGAACCATTTAGACAAAAAAAGGTTCTTCTAAGGCATCGTGAAGCACCCTTATTTTTAAGAGTGTATGATTGGATTCAAACACATCCCTAATAGGAAGTGTAAAATATTTTTGATTAGTTAGGAAAATAATAGTTAATAGGAAACACTGATTTCATGAGTCAGGACTAACCATACTATAGACTGTTGGGTTTTGTATAAAAATACTGGTGCGTTTGATGTCCAGTGTGCACCAAAAATTCGATGAAAAATCGTGAATCAATTTTTAATGAACTGAAGCGTGAGGTACCAAAAGATTCCCACCCCTAATTCCAACAGTATCATTCTTCTGTGGTGCTATTGTTACAGTTGTAATTTTCATATTTTCAAGCAATTAGATTAAAAACTTTTTAGCTATATTTATCTTCCTTGATGTAAACAGGCTTTTACTGTGAAATACTCCATTCCCATTGGACAATCATTGCATTCTGCAGCCAGATGTTTCCTAATATTCATGTTTTCCATTGCAATGCCATTTTTCAAATCATTACATTATCTGTCAAATCAATACTATGGACTCTGTCCCTCTTTTTATACAATGCTGGTGTAAACTCACATCCATGGAATGTAGAAAAAAGGACTTCGCTGTCAGCACTGATAGCCTCGTGGTGTGTGTCGACATACAGCACAACTGCGCTCACTGAGACCTCTTCGATTCCCGCCTCGAGGTCCTTTGCTGATCCCACTCCCCTCTCTCCACCCAATATTTTTTCTGTCATCTCTGCACTGTCTTCTCATAATAAAAGGCACAAAAAGCCCATAAATATACCTTAAAAAAGGATCTCACAGGTTTTGCTGTTGCAGTGTTCATCTTGCTGCCAAGCCAAATGTTTTGTATGTTTTAAAGGGGACACTGGATGCAAAATTCACTTTTGCACATAAATGTGACTTAGCAGTGTCGACCTACAATGATAAAACCTACAGTGATCTAAAATCCATTCACTCCTTTCATTTTCAATCCCCTAAAACTAAAGTCTCAATTAAGTCGTTTTGATTTTCTGAGCAATATGATGTCATACTGCTCAGGCCCCGCCCACAACCACTGACCATATTAGCATATTTCCACCCTCAGCCAGTTGTACATTGTCTCCTAGCTCAAGCAACAATGTCTCGTAAGCAAACTAGGTGTTTTGTAGTTGAAAGTAAAAGTGATCATAAAAGTCTTCATTTTCTCCTGACATCAGAGCCACTGAGGACACAGTGGATTAGTCTTGTTTTTGATGGTAGCGCACCACCGACTACACAAAAAAAATGGAAGAGAGCTATGAAATGAGCAATAGCTCATTATCATTTAAAGAGCCATGCACACAAACAGGTTGCTGTGAACAGAGCTGTTTTTGACAAGGTAAAATCGTTGTAAAAATCACGACCATTGATGAATTTTAAACAAAGTATGTTGCAGACATTTCATAATGACCCTAAGGAATCATACCAACTTGTG
>JAHKKF010519507.1:4129-14241 GCA_019740295.1 Labeo calbasu | reverse complement strand
ATGCGGACGCGCAGTAGAGAGACCAAAACAAAACAACAGTCACGAATTAGAAGTACAAAACGAGGATTTGTAAAGAAAAATGTTGGAGGATTTTACTATACTGGTTTTCCTTCGCTAAAGTAAGGAAACATTGCTTGCTTTGCTCCTGTAAACAAACGTTAGTTTTTGCGAGACTCACCGGCGCATGTGCAACACAAACGTCCTACGTCATCCCCCTGCAACAGCTTGCGTGTACGACCAGTTGGCGCAAGCTAGATTAAAGTGATTAAGTAGTTTTAAATGTCGATATTTTTCTTACACAAATGCATCAGGAGGCCTTTATTCAACCTTTGGAACAGTGCAAGGCACTTTTATTACGAATGTATACACTTTATTGGACTTGTTTTGGACTGCTGAAGAGAGACACCCACCCATGCCATTAAATAAATTTTGGAAGTGCCAGGATAATTTTTAATATAACTCCGACTGCGTTCGTCTGAAAGAAGGAAGTCATATACACCTAGGAATGCCTGGAGGCAAATACCTGGAGTAAATTTTGGGCTAATTTTCATTTTTAATTGTCTACAAGACATACAAGTCTCTCTCTGCAGCCCAAACAAAGACAGAACATTGCACAAAAAGTTTTATAACCACACTCATTTGAAAGCAAGGTTTCCCAGCCACATGCAAGGCATCTCTAAGGCCCTTATTGAGTCAGACTGAAGTGGAAAGAACGCAGTGTGAATCCGCTCTGGTTTTGGCAGACAGCTCTATCTGTTAGTATAGGTCAATACAGGGAAGTAACCATTCTCTGAGAGAAGACTTTGGCTAGAAGAGGAAGCTATAACTGTTGCATTTTGGTGACACGATCTTAAGCCCAATGTCAATCTTGAAAATGCACAATTCTGAAAAACTCCTTTTATAAAGAACACATCATCAATTAAATGCCTCAGTGTGACGTTTCTCTAAAATGCAATCGCTGCAATTCAGCATCCAGCAGAAGTTGGCAGCCACACCTTGCCTCTTCCAATCAAGCGCAGCACAGGCTTCAAAGCCATGTGAGAATGAGCAAAAGCACAGGAACAAAGGGATGCTTGCACCGAACCCCTGGTGTGAGCGAAGTCTAGCGTGCTGATTTGCTGAGTGTGTATTTGCGCTGGCAGTGGAAGAGGCTCGTGCTGTAGATCCCTGGAGTGAGACGACGGCCTCGCTCTCCTCAACACTTTAAACTGCATAAAACACACCATTCAACCTCATGCCCTGAGGTCCTTCAGATGTTTACGGTGGGGTAAAGGACCACTGATATCCCTATTTGATGCTAGAGCCAGATCTTGGCTGAGGAACTCTGAATGTTTCTCTAAACCTGCCTGCTTCTCTACAGATTGAGGAGCCAAACAATGACGCAAATGACTGGCAAATGGCAAAATTAATAGTAAACTGATATATGTGACCCTGGACCACAAAATCAGTCTTAAGTAGCAGGGGTATATTTGTAGCAATAGCCAAAAATACATTGTATGGGTCAAAATTACTGATTTTTCTTTCATGCCAAAAAGTAAAGATCAAGTTCCATGAAGATATTTTGTAAATTTACTCCGATAAATATAGCAACACTTAATTTTGGAATAGTAATATGCATTGCTAAGACCCTAATTTGGACAACTTTAAAGGCAATTTTCTTAATTTTGTTTTGTTTTGTTTTGCATCCTCAAGATTCCAGATTTTTAAATAGTTGTATCTCGGCTAAATATTGTCCAATCCTAACAAAGCATACATCAATAGAAAGCCTATTTATTCATTTATTTATGTATTCATGAAAATACATAATCTCAATTTCAATATTTTTCAACATCATCTACCAATATCAAGAGGTGAGAATATACACAATTTATATTAAAATATTTTTAATTATTCAAAATATTGCAAGTATTGATACAACCTTCGAGACTCAAAATGTACTTGGAAAAAACCCTGAATTTAAGTAGAGACAATACATAATATTTACATCACCAGTCGAAAACATGAAAAAAAAAAAATCTCCATACAAACACTAAAAGTCACCAAATGTATTATAAATCACTTAACTGTTTAATTAGACAAAAAGCACAAATGAGTGAGCAACCATGACAAAACCCATTTCCAGTCGTGGAAACATTAATGGTATTTCTTAATATATATATATATGAATTTTTATTATAACATTTTTTTATTATTATTATTACTGCAGGTATCGAAAATTTCGCAATTCAAAATACCAACAGTGATGAAATGTGTGTAAAATTCGCATACTTAATTGCGATTGGACATCTTTCTTGCATTTATTAGCATACTGAATTCTGATTGGTCCTTTCTTACACAGCCGCCACTAAACAAGATGCGTGCTGAGTGTCATGACAACGGCTGCGGCATTTCATTTACACAGAAGCAAAGCCACCTCGCAGCCTCTTCACATAGACATTTTCTATCTATTTGTGCCCTGCAAGCGCTGCTATTTCCTTCAGGAAATGCAAATCTAGTCACTTGTGATGTGTTACAAACTCACCCGATGGTGCTGAGCGCCTGTTCCAGGAGCTCCGTCTGCAGAATATTCTGCGGCGGCGTGAAAGCCCCATTAAAATGAGATAAAACCGAGCTACAGAACTGACGCAATGTCTCAAACTGCATTTTCCCTCTTCCTCTCCGTTATCCTGCGTATATTCCCTCTTTCCCTCAGACGAAACTCCTCCAGCGCTCCTCGCTCCGGACGCGCCGCATCTCCAGCGCAACATAAACACGATTCAACTTCCCGATGTATTCTGATCCCGGTGAAAAGTGCGTTTGGATGAGGAGAGCGGACCGACACCGGCTCTCCCGGTCATTATGATCCGAACTTAAGAGAGAAAGCGAACGCGCAGCGTTTTCCTAAACGCACCGGAGATCCCTCGCGTCTTTATTTATCCACAGCAATCGCGATAAACATCCATGCGAACGCACGCAAGCGCGTCGCGTCCGGATTCTACAGACGCTGCTGTCAGGATTCTCTCTCCCATCTAGCAGCCATCCGCTTTCAGGAGCACCAGAGCAGCACTACACATCCTCTAGCAGCATTACAGCGCATGTGGCGTGGGGAGGAGGGGAGCTTTCTTTCTCCCACATCATTAAGGGTTTTCTGTGGAGAGAGATGCTCTGCACTAAAAGACAACTATTGTGTGTGGATACTTGATGACCTGAAGGAATAAGAGGGCTAGAGGAACAGAAAACGCTGTCGTGGAGTGCACTGCCCTGAGGACACAAGGAATACAAGGAGAGCTTTTTAACATGCATTCTGACCTAAAAAAAAATGTTCTATATGCATTCAAAAGAGAAGCAGGGCCCTTAGAAATTACATTCTATTATGAGAGACATGTTAAAGCCATTAGCAGGATAATGCAGCCCACAGTATAAAATCAAGACTGCTTAGATGTATAAATGTGGGTTTACTATACATGCACTTGGTAGTAAATTATTGACTTTGGGTTGCCCATAATATAATATAATATAATATAATATAATATAATATAATATAATATAATATAAACATTTTATTTTTTAATTATTTATTTATTCATTTATTTATTTATTTACTTTTTGTAAAATATAGTAAAATGTTTATTAGTCAAAAAACATTGAAATATTTTAATATGAAAAAATCTAAAATGATGGATGGATAAATTGACAGCAAAAAGTTAAACAGATACAGACATTCAGACATTTAGATAGATGATAGATGGAAGGATAGAAGGATAAATTGACAGCACTGATCGATAGAAAAGAACGAAAGAACGATAGAACAATCATTAGAGCGATGAAAAGAACAATGAAAAGAACAATAGATAGTACAATCGTTCAAACAATCAACAGAATGGTAGAATGATAGAGCGATCGATAGAATGCCAGATAGAATGACAGAATGATTGTTAGATAAAACAAAAGACACAACAAAAGATAGAACGATAGATAGATAGATAGATAGATAGATAGATAGACAGACAGACAGATAGATTATCAATAGAACAATAAATAGAACAAACGATAGAAGGATTAATAGATTGATCGACAGAATAGAACGAAAGAACAGTCATTAGAACGATGAAAAGAACGATAGATAGTACAATCTTTCAAATGATGAATAGAATGGTAGAATGATCAACAGAATGACAGAATGATAGAACGACAGATAGAATGATAGAACGATAGAACAAAAGATAGAACGATAGAACAATAGATGGATAAAACGGTAGCTACGATACAGATATACAACAGAACGAACGATTGATAAAATGATAGAACGAAATAACAACAGAACGATAGATAGATAGATAGATAGATAGATAGATAGATAGATAGATAGATAGATAAAAATGATCAACAGAACAATAAATAGAACAAACAATAGAACTATTAATAGATTGACAGAATAGAACGAAAGATAGAACAATCATTAGAATGATGAAAAGAACGATAAATAGTACAATCGTTCAAAAGATCAGTAGAATGATAGAACGATCGACAGAACAGAATGATAGAACAACAGACAGAATGATAGAACAAAAGATTGAATGATAGAACAATAGATAGATAAACGGTAGATATAACTATAGAATACTAGATAGATAGATAGATAGATAGATAAATGATCAATAGAACAATAAATAGAACAAACAATAGAGGGATTAATAGATTGATCGACAGAAGAGAACGAAAGATAGAACTATCGTTAGAGCGATGAAAAGAACAATAGATAGTACAATCGTTCAAACAATCAATAGAATGGTAGAATGATAGAGCGATCGATAGAATGACAGAATGATTGTTAGATAGAACAAAAGATACAACAAAAGATAGAACGATAGAACAATAGATAGAACGATAGATAGATAAAACAGAACGAACGATTGATAAAACAGTGATAGAACGATAGATAGAACAATAGAACGACAGATGACAGATAGATAGATAGAAAGATTAGATAAAACGGTAGATAGAACGAATGATTGATAAAACGATAGATAGATAGATAGATAGATAGATAGATAGATAGATAGATAGATAGATAGATAGATAGATAGATAGATAGATAGATAGCAAAAAAATGTATGCACAGATGCCCATGCTAAAGCTAAAATGCACCAATTGTTTAGAGATCAGCGTTTAAATCATTAGCGTTGAATGGTCTAGGGAGCAGGCAGGTGTGAGATCAGAATGCTGATACTGAATTCCTGCAGGTGCATCTTTCATTCTCTTAATAATTCTCTCAAGACAAAATCTCCATATCACAACATCAGCTCCCACAGCGCTAAACCAAGAGCATGAAACCTGATTACATCATACTTAAAGTGAAACTTGTGCTGACCTCTTGAACAACCAACACAATATGCACGTCTGTCTATACTGCAGTACCTGCTGTGACAATAGAAGATCAGCTCCCAACCCTACAAATGACTCATGCATTTTGTCGAACTAATTTCAGCTCTAAAACAACCTCTGTTGTCTGTGGTTCAACTTGGGTGTCACACTGCATCTAGCTCCAATAAAAACACTAATGGATTTTATAGATGGAGGGGGAGGAGATGCAAACGCACGAAAAGCCGCGAAACCCAGGGAAACATAACGGCTGTAATTAAATCCGAATCCCAGTGTAATTATTATTGTTTCATCTAGCAGTTTCACCCACACTCGCGCCGCGTCTGAGCGTTCGCTCCAATGACACCTCCGAGACCAAGACAAATTAGGCTCTTCCCACATTATTTCAGGATATAAATAGGCTGTCAGCACTTTTTCAGGAGAGGAGAATCAGAGTTAATTTAAACATTCTTTAAGATTAATGGAAGTGCTTTTCAGTGATTTCCTGAGCTCTATTCCTGGGCATCAAACTATTTAACACATTCTCTCACCGAACGGTCAGGCCATTCTTATCCACTTTGGCAGCAGTTAACCCCAAAACACCCCTGCCACTTTTCATAAACAGACGTAGGGTCTGAAATTATTAAAATAGCATATTTATTGCATAAGCTGTTTTATTTCTATTAATTTAATATGAGGTTTGCAACTGTTTACACAATTTAATATCTTGATTTTTCATATTATGAAACTAGAATGACTTCTGTGGTCCTAACAACATTTAAAGGAACAGTTCATAGCATAAACTGAAAGCAGCTGCTCACTTTTGAAAATGTAGTACTTGTGTAAAGTCAGGACTAATATAGAGCTAAAACACTCTCTGTTACACAATATTCACCCAATCAGACACTGCCTCGCTACCATATGGCAGGCACATTTTTAACATCTAACCTTTTGGGGGTAACATTAAATCCGTTAAACCAGATAGAAAGTGCAAATGAGCATTTACAGTTTTCGTGACAGAACACGGCATACAAACCGATCCGATCGAAAAGAACAGCACTGAGTAGCTTTTTATACATTTCGCAGCAGAGAGGCGCACATTTTGTTCTATGGGAAATGTCAGACTGCATCCGTGAAAGCAGCTTAAAGCTCACCTGCTGTCCTGAGCTTCACGGACATCTGCCAGGTAAAGAAGCCAGAGATGGGTAAAAACAAAAAACCAAAAAACGAATGAACCGCACCAAGTACATGAGTACAAGCATGAGTATACATTTAAATACCATAGGGTAAAGATTTTTGTTTTAAGCAAGTTTTGCAAAGGCCATGGGTTTGATACTAAGTTAAAACCAACAAGCTGATAAACTGTGTGTGTATATATATATATAACATTAATTTGATCAAAAAATAGCAGTAAAGAAATTTCTGATGCTTTTTTAAAACTTTAAATCAAAGAATACCTAATAAAATAAAATAAACAATAATGGTTTTCACAAAAATATTAAAAACAGCACAACTGTTTTCAACACTGATAATAGATTATGAACACACAGGTGACACTGGGTCATGTGACACATTCAGCATTTCCATCATATGAATAAATTATATAATATATTCAATAGGGCTGTCAAACGATTAATCGCAATGAATCGCATATAAAATAAAAGTTTGAGTTTGCCTAATCTATGTGTTTGTACTCTGTGTGATTATTATGCATGTATAAATACAAACACATTCATGTAGAAATATTTACAAGTATATGTATTTATTATAATTTAAATAATTTATATATAAATAAAAATATTTTATATCAATAATTACACACAGTACACACATATTTAAGGCAAACTCAAAATTTTATTTTATATACAATTAATCGTGGTTAATCATTTGACATCCCTAATATTCAATAATAAATTGTCATTTATTTCTTAAATATTACTGTCTGTACTGTATTTCTAAAAAAAAAAATCAGCATAACATACTTTAAAACTAAAAACATACAAACAAACAAACAAACAAACAAATAAATAAATAAATAAATAAATACACTACCAGTCAAAAGTTTTTGAACAGTAAGTTTTCTAATGTTTATTTTTATTATTATTATTATTTTTGTTTTTTAAAGAAGTCTCTTCTGCTCACTAAGCCTGCATTTATTTGATCCAAAACACAAAAAATTTAGAAATTATAAAAATTATACTCTTATTTAGCAAGGATGCTTTGAATTCATCAGAAGTGATCATAAAGACATTTATAATGCTACAAAAGATTTCTATTTCAGATAAATGTTCTACTCAGCTTTTTCAACATAATAATAATAATAATTATAATTATAAACATTATTATTATTAATGTTTTTTGAGCAGCAAATCAGAATATTAGAATGATTTCTGAAGGACATTGTGACAGGGGTAATGATGCTAAAAAAATTCAGCTTTGAAATCACAGGAATAAATTACATTTTAAAATACACAGTATTCAAATAAAAAATAATTATTTTAAATAATAAAAAATATTTCAGAATTTTACTGTTTTTGCTGTACTTTGGATCAAATAAATGCAGGCTTGGTGAGCAGAAAAGACGTCTTTAAAAAAATCTTGCTGTTCAAAAACTTGAATGGAAGTGTAAATAAATAAAGTAATAATAAATCACATTAACCTCAAACTTTTGGACGGTAGTGTAAACACTGAAGTGAATTAAGGTACATTTTTAACTTGACACACTGTTTTAAAAACAACAAACATGCTATACATGCACACGACCAACAATTAAGTGATGACAGAACTTGCTCCAGTATATCCATATACTAAATGAAGTCTAAATACGCAATGTTCATTTTAAGGATTTGTCATTCAAATGTTTTCATGTCAACACAACACACACTAACGGCAGGTGAGATCAGCCTCATCCCTGTGGCACACGGCCCAACATTCCTCCACAGGTATTCAGGAACGGAAAAATCAAACCAACACACAGCGGTCGCCACGGATTCAAGGGAGCAGGCATCTGTTTCTGCAGAGACATCTCTCCAGGACTGACCCCTGACCCCCGAGCAGTGAAGCTGATACGGACATCCCAGCAAAAGAGGCCGAGAATTTGATACCAGGACTCAGAGAGACACCACCACCGTGTGGTAAACATCAGAATCACACTCGCTGCTCACACTGCATTAGCATCTCCCTGCAGATTAGGGGTGTAATGTTTGATAAATGTGCTATGACTCCCTGCATTTGTTCAAGAGCAGGTTTCACCATAAATTACTGATTGTTATTTACCTGTCTAGCCTGTTTAGCGACAAATTAGCAATGGTAAACGCTGAGGAACAGATGGAACCTGAACGAATGCATTGTGTGCTCCAGCTGTTGTTATCCCAGCTTCAATTTCACATGGTCTATGTTAGCATGTGTGGATAAAAACAGCTACTTTTCATACATGTGTTGTAAGACCCAATGAGTTCACTAAAAGATATTCCCAAAAATACAATTAAACTACACTCAAAGCACACAAGAAACTACCCACTGCCTTAGCAAGAGTCCTTTTAAATCCCAACATAATAACAATAAACACTAACAGATCTCCCTTTATATTAATCTTGTGTAAAAATGCATAAAAGAACATTTCTTTTCAACATTTATCCCCGTAAAACAACCTGAAGCAAAGCATGCTGGGAACTAGAAATCTGCTGTAGCTCATTCAGTTTGATTTCTGCTTAATATAATCAGTTATTGAGCTCACATAACTTTATTTATTTATTTATTTATTTTAAGTACAACAAATTTTATATTAAAGTAAAATGAACTGATTTTATTTTCAGGTCAATTTCAATTTTCAATTTAGCAGTCCAGCTACTAATAAATATATACTGAAATTATATTTTAAACATCCCATAGTAACATCCTAGAAACTAGCTGAACCAACAAAGCAACTGTCTATTAATGTCCTAACAACCACCCAAACACCTTAACAACTGATTAGCAACACCCTAGTAACCATCCAGAAAACCCAGGTAACTGCCATAGTGACCACTTAGCATCACAATCACCCAAAACAGCCTAGCAATGTTCTAGCGCCTACTCAAACCACCAAAGCTGGCACCTAGCAACATCCTAGCAACCACTCAGAACACCTTAGCAACTACATAGCAACATTCTACTAATAACCAAAACCAAAACCCAAGCAGCACCACAGCAACCACTTAGTCAAGAAACCACAATGAAACCAAGTACACAGCATTGTCCCAGCAACCACTTAAAAAACATTAGAAGCTGCCTGGCAACACCCTAGTAACCACCCAAAAAACCCAAGCAACTGCCCAGCAGCACCATTGCAACACACAGTCTAGCACCCAGCAACTATGGTCGCAAGTTCCATCATAGCTGGCTAATGATGCTTTTGGGAAACGCACCACAGAACAGCCTAGCAATACCTTAATAATCTCCTAGAAACCACTGAGAACACCCTAGCAATTATCCAAACCACAATAACAACCAAGTCCTAGAAACACCTTAGAAACTGCTTAGCAACACCCTTATAACCACCCAGAAAACCCAATCAATTGCCTAGCAGCACCACAGCAATCACTTAGCCCAGCAACCACCAATAACACCCTAGCTACTTTTAAGAATGTAATAGCAACAATACAGAACAGCCTAGCAACCTTTAGTAACTTCCTAGCAACAACTGAGACCATCCTAGCAATGCTCTAGCAACTTTTCAAACCACAATTACAACCATATCCTAGAAACACCTTAGAAACTGCTTAGCAACACCC
>JAHKKF010519499.1:0-11666 GCA_019740295.1 Labeo calbasu | reverse complement strand
ATCTATCTATCTATCTAATATATATTATATACATTCTATAATCTATATCTATCTGTCTATCTATCTATCTGTCTCATAGCAACATCTTCATAGCAATTATCTATCTTAGCAACAACATAGCAGCATGCTAATAAAAACAAAAACACCTTAGCAACCACATCCTAGCAACAACACAGAACACATTATAACACCCAAGCAACCACACAAATCACACAACCAAATAAAAATAGCAATATGCGAAAATGAAATGGCAAGTGGCGACAAATCTCGCAAAGTTTTTTGTTTTTTAATTTTAAAGTATGTACATTTATAACACTATACTTTATGTGTGTGTTTTTTTTTTTTTTTGCATCCAATTACAAAATACTACTTTTTGTGGGTGTTTCTAATACAGCAGGAAAGACAGTAAATTTGACATAGTTCTCTGTTTTAACTACCACTATTATGTCTCTCTATTTTTCTTCTTTTTTAAAGTCAGTAAAGTGTTATCATGAAGTTTTTATTTTACTATTAGCGCAAATATGAATGACAAAAAAAAGAAAATGTACTTTCCCGTTTACCGCTACAGAGGTTTATCCAACTATGAAAACTTCCGCTTCTAGAAACACAGAAATGTGAAAAGGGTCGATAGTGGTGGTGAGTTTGGGGCAGGCAAGCATCACTCAAATATCCACTTTGCTTTTAAATGGAATCAGGAGTGGCCTTTTTTTTATTTTGCCATAGTGGCTCTAAGGATATAGCGCAGCTTAAGGCCAGTGAGCGAGGGGCCGATGTGGGAGTATGTGGTCACAGCGGTCGGCTGATGGTCCTGAGAGACAGTGGCGTCCCCACCCACCACCACAGTGCTCATGCCTACAAACCAACACCCACAGCACATCAGAGTTTACCGGTGCATGAACTCTTTTTCAAAGGGAATGTGTACATGTGTGCAATACTTAAGACGCCACATATAAGACATAGGCTGATCCTGTTTGCTTACACAGTCGTATGCAAACAGTACATTGAATTGGGAAAAGAAAGAGCAGATGCTAGTATAAACTACCTGTCAAAGGTTTGGAATAATAAACATTTTTGAATGTTATTATGCTCACCTATTTGATCAAAAGTACAGTGAACATTATAGTAAACAGTAATATTGTGAAATAATATTACAAAATATAAAAGAGCGGTTTTCTTCAGTGTCACATGATCCTTCAGAAATTATTCTAATATGCTAATTTGCTGCTCAATTATTAATAATTATGACTGGTGCTCAATTATTAATCATGTTGTTAATAAAATCAAATATTAAAACAGTTTTTGCAGCTTAATTTATTTCTTTGATAAATATAAAAGTTCAAAATAACAGCTTTTATTGGAAATAGCACTTTTTTGTAACATTATAAACATCTTTACCATATTTCTTTTCTTTTCTAATTCTTACCTTTGATTGTCACAATTTCCACAAAAAATATTAAGCAGCAAAAACTGTTTTGAATATTGAGCACATTTTAAAATACAAAACAGTCCTTTTAAATTGTAATAGTGTTTCATAATATTCCTGTTTTTATTACTACAGCCTTCTCACAATATCTCACAATTCTGACTTTATTCTGACTCACACAATTCTGACTCAGTTCTAAGAATAAATAAATAATATTTTTATTTTATTGTATGTTTTTTAAATCATTTATTTCCACCATATTCATGTTTAATTAAAGGGCCCAATTATAAGTCAGTATACCCATACCAAAACATTTCCCTACACCAACTGTACTTGTGTCACATCCTCGCATACCGAAAGACAGGGGATTTGGGAAGAGCCTGACATAGAACCTTTTGTCAGGCACCAAAAAAACACCATTTTCTTTCCCGGCTGGAGAAGCCTGGCTGCGAAGGGCTTTAGCAGAGAGCCCAGCCGACCCTAGCTATTATCTGCAGATTGCAGCCAAGCACTGACAGACAGATTTCAGAGTTGTCTTAGCAAAAGCAAAACCACTTTACATTGAAGTGATACACCCAAAAAAGGACAAGGGCAGAAAAAGAGGGAGCCTCTACTATTATTCCATTCAAAGGTTCATCTCCACACAGACCTCCCAACAGGTCTTCCCAATATTTGTGTTCCCCTCATTCTGCTCGGCTTTGCGGTTAGATGGAGTCTCCTGCCTTTTAGGACAACAATCATAAGACAAACTGCTTTCTAAGCCTGAGCATCACAGAGCCAGCAGTGAAAACACAGCCCTTTTTGTTCTGAAGCAGACCTAACTAAGTGATCGTGATTTATTTGCGCTAATTCCACACTCTTCAAAAAAGCCATTGATTCATAGCAAAGCAAAATCTCCCCAACAAATAGAGCAGGCCTGTTTCTGATGAATGGCCTCCGCTGTTTTCACTGGCACTTGATTTCATACAAGCGATTTTTCTCAATAGTGGCAGCTGTTGGTCAATCGATGGAGGGTTTGAAGAAGAAATCATGGCCTTTTGCTGCAGTGCACTCTTGACTGGCTAAGCGGCAGATGTTATTGCTCAAACTCTCGGAGATAGAGGACGATATTGACGGGGTTTAGTGTCCTCTGTGGAATGCAGTGCGTTATGCATTTTTTGCTCTGTCCTATCAGTTCACAACATGATACAAAACAATCACCTTTTTTGCTACCTGCCAAATATTTCAAGAGTCTTGTCCTTTAGCTGTGCATCACTGACATCAACAAAATGCTTGATTTGCTTGTTTTTACCTCTGACAGTCCAAAAGACAAATCCAGATACTGTTTTATGCTGTTAAAATGCTTAGAATTCTAAGCATTTTTATGTACTGGATGATAAATTACAAATTTCGGTAACACTATTTTCTATTAAATGTGACTTTGGCCTTAATAAACTCCTAATTTGAGGCTTTGCTAGTTAGTTGTTAGGTTTAGGTATGGGGTAGGATTAAAGGGTACTTTATAAGTACTATTCAACGCTATCTCACAAACAATTTGTACGTATGTTACGAGGTTGAGGTATGACCTCACTTGTACGAATTTGCATGACTTGTCCAAACCTTAGTGATGGGTAGGTTGAGGTGTAGGTGTAGGTCATTCGTACAAATTTACACTAATTGTGCAACTCATAAAATACTTAAGATTTAGCAAAAATCGTGTGAATTTGTACGAGTGAGGCCATACGAATTTGTATGAATTAGCCACCTCGGAAAATACGCTGTGAGATCAGGCTGGTACTTTACACAACAGTTCTTTTTGGTCCTCGAATCTGATTGGCTGAGAAGTGTGTGATATTCTAGTGATATCAGAACTCCAACCGTTTCACTGTTCGTATTATTCCACTTGCGGTATTACAGCTAGTGTCATGGCAGACGCCTAAATCCACTATGCTTTTATAAACAACAGTTTTTGTGTCACGAAATATAGTTTTAGGCAAGAATGTAGTTGTTTAGGATTCAAATATGGATTTTTTTTTAAATAAAGACAACGTCTATTTGAAAATTTGCTTCAGTGTTTTCATAGATGTGTGCTTCTGGAGGCTTGGGCTCAGCTGTTCAACTGTCAACTTGAGATTTGAATTAATGGTGGAAGGAAGTAGTTCACACATAAAGGGTTTTTAAAGACACTCCGTAGTTGTTTCTTATGTATTTACACACTTGTGCCGTCAAACTGCTGTATAAACACAATATGACACTCGTAGCTGTGCGATATCACCTTGCAAACAGCCATATCACACTGCTACTCGTGTGATATTGCTCATTTATACAGCCAGCTAATATGCTAGTAATATACATGGTAGTTCATATTATTCTGTTCATATTATTCCACTTAAGATATTACAGCTAGTGTCAAGGCAAACGCCTAAATCTAATACAATTTTATAAACAATACTGTTTCTGTGTCACAGAATGTAGTTTTAAGAGTTTTCTAGGTGAGAATGTAGTTGTTTAGACCTAAAATATGCATTTTTTAAATAAAGATAACGTTTATTTGAAAATTTGCTTCAATGATTTCATAGATGTGTGCTCTAGGAAGCTTGGGCTCAGCTGTTCGACTGTCAATTCGAGATTTGAATCCATGGCGGAAGAAAACAGTTTGCACAAAAAAGGGTTTTTAAAGACACTCTGTGTTTCTTATGTATTTACACACTCGTGCCATTAAACTGTTGTATAAACGCAGTATGTACTAAAATATATTCTGCAATTCAAGCCATTTAAACTGTTGTATAAATGCAATATGACACTAGTAGCCGTGCGATATCGCACTGCATACAGCCATGTCGCACTGCTACTTCTGTGATATTGCTCATATATACAGCCAGCCAATGTGTTTGTAATATGCAAGGTAGTAACCAACTAGTTAATAGTGAGAATCAACACACTCTCACTCCCAACTCGTCACATATTGATGCTCAGTCAGGACCCTCAAGAGGCATCTTTTTGTTTTTTGTTTTTACACACAGGGTATACCTTTAGCATGCGTAAAAATGCAGGGTTCTCTATTGTTTTCAATTGTTTGCGTTAATTTAATGGTTTGCATGCATTTGTAAAAACAGAAATAATTTTATATAAATTAATACTTTTATTGAAGCACCTAAGCGCACCCCTACCCTAAACCTAACCACTTCTGAACAACAAAAAACATGTAACGTACAGGCCCAGGTATTTACTGTAAAAACTGACCATTAAAAAGCAGTATAGAAGTATTACAGACAAGTTGTGTTGTATTGCAAGTCTTCTGAAGCCATACGATATCTTTATGTGAAGAAGAGAGTAAAACATATGGTTTTAATCGCTGAAAATGATCCCGCTCCGTTACCATGCTCACATCTAATTCAAAAAGATACTCCCAAACATTAGCATGATGCAATCAGTCACAAGAAACCCAAGAGCCAATGGCATTTCACAACCAAGGCTGATGTAAGGCTTTTCTGGTGGCCGATGGAGACTGTGATCTAAAATAATGTACCATCTGCACTACACCTAAACCTATAGTATGAACAAAAGCGAATGTCACGTAGAAGCACAATTGCAAGCATGCCGTTTTAGCTTGTTTTTTGGTCTCTCATCTTTCAGCTCTTTCATCATCACTCATGTTTTTCACAGGATTCGTACCCAAGAACTCCACATCTTAAGTCCGATTCTGTGTCAGCTGAGCTACCGAGCAAGCTTGTTATACAGAACGCGAAACACACAGAGCTGTAATCATAACTTTTTACAAAAACAATTACAAGTGCGCACTGTTTTACCACCTATAGTGTTCATATCTGTTGAATACTGCAGAGATATGCATTTATTGGTACATATTTCATGTCTTGTGAAAAAGTCAGTAGGTTTTAGCTTAACGAAACATTTAACAGCATTTTCAGGAAAAAGCAAATCCTCTCCAGGTCAGAATGACTGGAACACAACAATGGGGGTTAAATTCATGCTTAGATTTGCTAAAGACAACATTTGACAATAAACATTCAATGCTGACTGATAATAATTTTAAGAAGTTTTTTTGATCGCCATTTTCTAGTAGCAAGAGACGTTTTGTGTCAATAAAAGATTATTCACATTTCACAACTATTATAACTTGCTGATTTGCCCGTCACCACATCAAAACAGTATAAAACATCATTGTTCATGTCCGCCCAAACAGACCAGAATAATAATGGAACATTGTCTGTTTCATATTGGACTTAATACGTATGACGAAGATGGGACAAAGTACAGTCTAACATCTTTTGTGAGTCCCTTCGTGTCTTTGAGAGTCCATGAATGACATTCCAAATATGCCGTGTTGTAGGCTGACTGGAATGCAGAAAGCAGTTCGGATTGTACTGTTTTCCATCCTGTACAAAAACTCCTCTTACAGGGCAATGCCTTAGGCAAAGACAGAAGCTCCAAGAATACAAACACCAATTGACCTCTAGCTGTGAAGATTTTTCCTGCCTAAAATCCTTGAGATATTACAATGGAATAGAGGGATACAGTATTTTCTGCTACTGTGGACTACTATGGACATGTGTAATTCGGCTCAGATTAAATGTATTTACACAATTCTTTTAAACAATGGATATTGTCCTAGTGTCAATGTCTGACCAAGCACAAGGGGACCATGGCAGGGAAAAGTCCCTTTAGCCTATAAAAGAAACCTTGGGAAGAACCCAAGCTCAAAAGGGAAACCCATCCTATTCTAGTTGACCTTTATGAGTAGGATATTATGTTTTATGTGGTTACAATGGTTGCACATACATTTTGGCATAAAATTGCATGAAGTATATAAAAACATTAGATTCTGTTCAAAAAGGAATGAACACAGACATATATATATAATTTTTTTTTTTATTATTTTAAATGTTATTTTCAACTCTTTGTTCCTAATTCCTTAAATACTAGGATATAACAGGAAATAACAGGAATAAATTACATTTTAATAGTATATTCAAATAGGAAACTTTACTTTTAAAAGTTATTTTTAAATTGTAATAATATTTTATAGCGTATATGCATTATTCACCCAAACTAAAAAATATATTTTAAAATTACATTTATATCTATATTTTAATCAGTGTGTGAGCACCTTCTCAGTCAATCTGAAACTAGCATGCAGTGTGACTACAATGAAAATCAACTGGTATGTGATCACCCAAATTCCTGAAAAGCAACCCTTGAAAGAAAGAGCACAAACGAGCTCTTATCACATCATTCAAACTTAAATATGCATTAATGATTCCTACACCCTTTTTAAACAGCCTTAGAGTGCCGTAAATGTTGGTTAATTGTGAAGTAATTACAAAAATGCACTCGCACAAAGAGAGTCCAGTCTTCTCAGGCATGAAGTATGGTGCTGATTGATTATATTTAGCAGTGGCAGTGTGACTGCCCTCTCCCAAAAGCATTTGGCTAATTACACGGTCAGAGGTCAAAGAGCTGGCCCCTTTTGTGTCCATTCAACACTGCCAAGACAAATCAGATCGGCTGACAATCTTACTTTGTGTGTGATGCAGTCTTTAATCTAGGAAAGAGGATGTGGGCTGAAGATGATCATATCAAATCTCTGGATATTCGTCATGCAAGCATGCCATCCAACCTTGCATGCAAGAATCTGATTTATGTATTGATTGATCAACTTAAAAAGGGACCAAAGGTCAAAAGGTCAATGATCTTCTGTTGTCCTGCATGAGACAAGAATGACAAAAATGTGACGTGAAAGCCACTGCCAATATGCAATCAATTAAAAATGTCATATTTACTAAACAAAGCTATTAGAGCGTGTCCTTTTAAAGGCATAGTTAACTCAAAAATGAAAATTTTGTCATCATTTATTAACCCTCATGACATTCCAAACCTGTATAACGTTCTTTCTTATGTTGAACATAAAAGAAGATATTTTGAAGAATGCTGGTAATCAAACAGTTGATGGTCCCCATTGACGTCCATAGTATAGAACACAAAAGAAGATTTTTTTAAGAATGTTGAAGAATTAAACAGTTGTTGGTCCCCATTGACCGCCATAATAGAGAAGGAAATATTATGGAAGTTAATGGTTTGATTATCAGCATTCTTCAAAATATCTTCTTTTATGTTCAACATAAGAAAGAAAATCATACAGGTTTGAAGTGACATGAGGTTGAGTAAATGATGACAAAATTTTCATTTGTGGGTGAGTGGTCCCTTTAAGTATGCTCATATCACCCTAATTAGTTGTCTAACATATTAATATTATTTTATATTAATATATATTAATATTAATATATAGTATCAATAATACTCTTGACAAAATAAATAATGTTCATCTTTAACTACACACCGGCATTTGAACAACCAGTCAGTTATAAGTCTCAAAGTTGGCTAAAAGAATATTTTTGATTTGCTAAAATGAACCGTTCATAAGAATATTTTGTTTGGAATTCAGATAGCACTAGCTTTGCTGAATGTTTTTTGATCCACAAAACAGAACCAGTTCATAAGAGTCGTTTGTTTGGAATTCAGATTGCATTAGCTTTGCTAAATGTTTTTGATTCACTTGAAAAGAACAGATCCATAAGACTCTTATTTAGTATTTTGACTGCACTAGTTTTGCTGAATGTCGTTGATTCACTAAAAAGAACATTCTTAAGATACATTAGTTCATTGATCAGACTGAACTAGCTTTCCTAAATGTGTTTAATTCACTTAAAAAAATAGAACCACAAGAGTATTTTGTGCTGCATTCTGACTGCATTAGTTTTGCTAAATGTTTTTGTTTCACTAAACAGAGCCAGTTCATAAGAGTCGTTTGTTGGGCATTCAGACTGAACTAGCTTTCCTGAATGTGTTTGATTCACTTAAAAAGAATAGAACCACAAGAGTAATTTGTTCTGCATTCTGACTGTAGTTTTGCTAAATGTTTTTGATTCACTAAAAAGAACTGGTTCATAAGAGTTGATTGTTCAGCATTCAGACTGCACCAGTTTAACTAAATGATTTTAATTCACTAATAAGAGCCGATTCTTAAGATTCGTTAGTTCAGCAATCAGACTGCACTGGTTTTGCTGAATGTTTTTGATTCACTAAAAAGAACCAGTTCATAAGAGTTGTTTATTTGGAATTCAGATTGCACTAGCTTTGCTAAAAGTTTTTGATTCACTTGAAAAGAAAAGATCTATAATAGATCTTTTGTTTAGTATTTTGACTGGACTGGTTTTGCTGAATGTTTTTAAATCAGTAAAAAGAACCTATTCACAAGAGTCGATTGTTTGGCATTCAGACTGCACTAGCTTTGCTAAATGTTTTTGATTCACTAAAAAGAACCGATTCTTAAAATTCAGTAGTTCAGCAATCAGACTGCAACTAGTTTTACTAAATGTTTTTAATTCACTAATGAGAACCGATTCTTAAGATTCGTTAGTTCAGCAACCAGACTGAGCTGGTTTTGCTGAATGTTTTTGATTCACTAAAAAGAACCAATTCATAAGAGTCGATTGTGTGGCATTCAGACTGTACTTAAAAAGAATAGATCCATAAGAGTCACTTGTTCTGCATTCTGACTGCAGTTTTGCTACATGTTTTTGATTCACAAAAAAGAATTGGTTCATAAGAGTTGATGGTTCGGCATTCAAACTGCACTAGCTTTGCTGAATGTGTTTGATTCACTTAAAAAGAATAAAAGACTCTTATGGATCTGTTCCGCATTCAGACTGCACTAGTTTTGCTAAATGTCTTTGATTCACTAAAAAAGAACAGATCCATAAGAGTCTTTTGTTTAATTTTTTGACTGCACTAGTTTTGGTAAATGTTTTGTTTCACTAAAAAGAACCGCTTTTTAAGATTCATTAGTTTGTCAATCAGACTGCACTAGTTTTGCAGAATATTTTTGATTCAATTTAAAAAAAAAAAAAAAAAACATAGTTTTGCCGAATATGTTTGATTCACTTAAAAAGAACAGACCTTTTGTCTTTTGTTCTGCATTCTGACAGCACTAGTTTTGCTGAATGTTTTTGAATCACTAAATAGAACCAATACATAAAAGTCATTCATTCGGGAATCAGGCTACACTAGTTTTGCTATTTGTCTGTTTAAGTAAACAGAACCAGTTCATGAGAGTATTTCGTTGTAGATTAAGTGGGGTTATTGCAGTAGCACTGAACAAGAAACTCTGGCACAGTCTTTTAACACAGAATTCTGTCCACAATGAACATATGACAACAGTTAAACAGAACGGCATTCATTTCTGGTATTTTAGTTGATTGATTGATGGACTGACTGATTGATTTAATCAATTACCTTAGTTCTGGTGCATATCAGCATATCATGTTAAAAACTCCCTGCCAACGAACATTGAAATTTCAGCAACATTTTAGCACCAGCACCTTTTCTTTGCAAGCTACACAACGTAGCAAATGTAAACACCACAAATTAATAACCAGGACCAAACACCCTTTCCAGTGCCTCAGCCAAGAATCTGTGATCCATCACCTCAAAGCATCAGCAGCCTGTTTTCTTTGGATTCTTTCAACATGTGTTATTTTTTAACACTCTATTCATGTTTCTAGCCAGCATTGTGACAAAAAATCCGAAACTAAAAAAGAAGCAATGCAAACAAATTAGTCTGTGGTTCTGAATTACTGAAAATGAGAAATATTATGTTTCTTTCACTTCTTTTCAATTTCCCTCCAGAGCTGCTGGTGGTTCCCCACAGAGAAAGTAAAGACAATTCTGATGCACAGTGTTACATAAATGAAAAGAATATCATTGCATTTAGGAGCTATCAACAGGCACCAAGAGAAATAAAGCTATAGTTTTCCTGGCTGAAGTATTAATCATAACTTATCATAATTTAAGGAACAGCTTGGCTTTGTAAACAAGCATATAATTCAGTACTCACAGAGATATTCCACAGCTGCCTCACACGGCTAAAAATCAAAACACACTCTTTCACTGTTTAACTTGTGTTCTCCAGTCAGGCTGCTCAAACTTGACCCCAAATTATCCAATAATTTCAACACGTTGCTTTAATAGAGATAAATGCCTGCTGAATTCTCTTGTCAAAAGTGCTGAAAGACATTATTTAATAGCAATCTGAGCCATCTGAAACTCTTCATGATAAATGATTCCTCTGGCAGAGCACTCCAAACTGACAATTTGAATGCTATTAGAGCCTTAGCATGTCCCAAATGCTAGTCATTTTTCAGACTGTGATCGTCACAGACAGCCTATAGAGAAAACGCTATGACTCTAACAGCAGGTAGCACCATATCTAGAGTCAACATTGAGGTTATGTTCCCAGGCCCGGAGCAATCGCTCAGCAGGGTTTAATGTTGAAACAAATCTAAACGCCGGACATCATGTAAACACAGCGGTTATACTGCATGTGCCTCTTTCTTGCCATCATGGAGAGATCTGTTATTAGGATAAATTCTGTTGTTGTGACCGGCAACATTTTGTGATGCAAGATTTTGTAATGATTCTCAGAATGGGAATGGTAAAAGTCCAGCTCTGTGTGGTTATGTAATAAGGACATAAAGCAAGGCCAGCAGGAGCGTTATAGCAGAGTGGTGCAATATCACTTTTGATGGAGGGATTTTCTACAATCCAATGAAATGACAGAGCTTGGATTAAATTACAAATAATTAAGCTTCACTATTTGATGGCTAGCTGTAACAGCCTGTTCTTACTCTGAAATGTGATTAGCATCTTTAGGAGCACTATTAAAGAGACAGTTCACCAAAAAATGAAAATTCTGTCATTAATTACTCATGTTTATGTCGTCTCAAACGTGTAAGACAAATTAAGATAATTTAGTTAAAATCCGAGCACTTTCTGACCCTGCATAGACAGCAACGCAACTGACACGTTTAAGGCCCAGAAAGGTAGTAAGGACATCATTAAATGTTGTCATTTTTAAAGAAATTCAAACAATAAATACTATTTTGAGGCTCTTTAATGTGTCTTGATAGATCGTTGTATTGCCCTATTAGATCAATCATCACGTGAACTGATCGTCTTTTCTTCTTTCCTTAAAGCACTAAAAAAATATGAGTGAACATTAGAATGTATTTTATTTCAACCACAGACGTCATTACACACAATTTTTCAAGTTTAAAGGAGAACTCCATATCCAGAACAACAATTTAGAAATGATTTACTCACCCCCTTGTCATCCAAGATGTTCATGTCTTTCTGTCTTCAGTTGTAAAGAAATTATGGTTTTTGAGGAAAGCATTTCAGGATTTTT
>JAHKKF010519497.1:0-12910 GCA_019740295.1 Labeo calbasu | reverse complement strand
ACATGAATTCTAAGAAAATTCTGAAAAATAAAGTCAGAATTGTGAGACATAAACTCACATTTTAAAACTGTGAGTTTATATAGAACAGTTTTGAGAAAAAAGTTACAATTGCATAAAAAAAAAAGTCAGAATTGCAAGATATAAACAGTGAGTTTATATCACTCAATTATAAGGAAAAAAGTCAGAATTGTGAGATAAAAAGTCGCAATAACCTTTTTTTAAATTATTATTCAGTGGCAGAAATGGGCTTCCATAGTTATTGCATGAGCTATCATTTTTTAATTTAATTAATCTAGATTAATATTAATTTATATATAAATGATTCATTATTTTTTTCATAATATGTGCAAGTTAATTCATACAAAGATATAAAAATATATTTCTAAACACTACTATTCAAAAGTATGGGGCAGTAATTTATGTATGTATGTATGTATTTATTTATTTAAGAAAAAAGAAGTGAATATTTTTTTGTATGAATACTATTCTGTAAGGATGCATTAAATGTATTAGTGAGTTTAACATTGTTACAAAAAGAGCAAATGCTCTTCCTTTGAACTTTCTCTTCAACAACAAAAATAAAAAGTATGATGTTTCCTACAAAATATGACGACAACAAATACTGAAATAATGGCTGCTGAAAATTCAGCTTTGACATTACATTTTAAGTATATTAAGATAAAACAATTATTTAAAATTTGTATTCATTTATTTAGATCAAATAAATGCAACCTTAGAGAGCATAAGAGACAATAAAACCCAATCATTATCCAAAATTAATAAATGCTGATAAAGTATTGTTCAGTGTTATCTCATACTAGCCACTATATTACCTTACAGGACCTTATTGTAAAGTGTTACTGTAAATGTTTAGTCTAATTTGATGATGCTTCTAGCTACTTTTCTAGAGACAACCAAAACCAATTAACACACAAAAATAAACAACAATAGTTTTTCTTTTTTCATTTTTCCTGCTTCCCAGGTTCACATCGGAAGTGCCAAATGCCGTCCAGGATTCCCAAATCAATAATTAGCTCCTTCATTTCAACTCATCGCGCAGCCCCTCTCAGCTCTAATCGCTTCAAAATACACTCGCACAATAGTGAGCTAATTTACTTACAATTATATTTTCAATTATGCCCTAATAAACCCATTGTACTCTGGGTAATCACAAGTTACCCTTTGAGCTAATGCAATATGGCGCAGTGTGAAGTCAAATTCAATTTCGTGCAGTGAAATGAAAAAATAAGCACATGCTCTCAATCATCATGCCAGAGGTTTATTCATTGTGGACCCCCACTGCTGTTCAGCAAGATGTGAGACAATAAGTACCCAGCAGTCTTGACTAGCGAGCCTCAGGTAGTCATAAGCTACAGCTATGTAATGGTTTGTTGTATATGATGAAACTTTCCCCAGTGCAAAACACGGAGCTCTCTCACGTTGCAGTGAAACGGCAGATTAGTGCGTCACCCCGCAAGATTTTCAGCTTTGTTTGGACTGTTGCAGGTAATGCGGTTGGACAGCCATTGCCTTATGCAATGCTCATGACCTCTATGTGAACTGACTGCTATTGAAACTCAATGAAGTAAGAGAGGGGAAAAATGCTGGAACTGTGAAGCTGATTCATGGTGTTTTGCTGGGTTTAAACTGAGCTCTAATTCTATTGGCCACACAAACATGAATGAACAGGATTCTGGGTTTCCTGCTAGTATTGGAAAGTCTGACTCATTTCTGTGAATCACTGCTTTTAAACAGTTTCAGAGTGAACTACTGATTCAGCTGTTCTTTTACATCATCGTGTCATTGAGTGATTCTTCAATTAGGGGAACTTCCCCGTCTTTTAGAATCACTTTAAGCTAATGCATTTTTAAAATGTTTTTAAGGATAGATTTTGTTTTTCTTGGCAGGAAATTACTGGTATCTTTTCTGTTAAGTTACAGACATTTCCCTCAAATAAAACATAATATGCGATGTGTAATTTAAAATACATCTATCTGTCTATCTATGTCTATGTATATGGAAAAATGACGGAAAATCTGAAGGCCGTCCGTCACTTTGACAGATTACAACGAGGGTGATCTAACTGTAATTCCCACTCCTGTCCAGTTGGTGGCGAGTGCGCTCCAGTGTAGCAGCAGAGAATTGGATCCAGAACAAACACAAAACTGTCTTTGCTATGCATTTGATTAGGCACAGGCCAGTGCGCAGAAGCTACAACGATCTATCACGCCACCTTAAAGAGCGCCAAAACGGTATTTATTGCTTGAATTTTCCAATGAAATGGACAGAATTGTAAATCTGAGACTTTGTTTTATATCAAAAGTAACACAAAGCTTAGCCTGTTGCGATTTATTGGATGTGAGGCGCACTATGTACTGTTCATTCATCAACTGAAAACAGCATAGACCAAAAGATCGATTGGGATTGAAGAATCGATATTGGTTCATCAAAATGAGAATCTATTAAAATCGAGAAATCGTTTTTTTTTGTTTACCCAGCCCTAGCGTATTTTGTTGTTTTTGAACACTGCGCTGTCGTCCTGTAGGTTCATGATTAAAAATGAAAATGTGAACAAAATTAAAAGCAATTAAATGTGTTATTATAATTAAAATATGAAAATTAAGATGACGGGTAATAATAGATTATGACAGAATTTTTACGTCTTTAAGTCTAAGTTTTAAGTCTAGCGCAACCACTGATATATGTATATAATCATAATTCTTCAATCATTTTTAAAGATTTCCGAATAATTAATTTACGTTTTATTGTTATTTCAAGTGCCCTAAATATGTCCTTTTTTCATAAATAAATGTTGCATTCGTGAATCCGTGAAAAACCTTTAAAGTAATGTGCCTTTAATATATTTACACTGTATAAAAATAAAATAATTCATTAATTTAAAACAGAAAAAAACGATTTTTTACACTGTATATATATATTTTTTCTTTTCTTTTTGTTTTTTTTTTTTGCATTATTTTATTTACAGCTTTCAGGGATGATATAGGGGATGTTAGGGTGTTATTTATGGGTGATTGCACATTTGAGCGTGGACACACTATAATCTGTGTTAAAACCAGACAGCAGTGTTTCATTCCTAGTTTGGTCAGATGTTGTCGGAAATGTGAGCCATGCAATCACCTCAAGACTGAGGAGACGCATTTGACTTTCTTCTTTGCTATTGTTCCACTTTGCAGAGGATAAGCACCTTAGGGGACGAGGGTAGAAGAATGCCTAATGTGGCAGCCCCCTGTCAGGATTCAACCCCTTTGATTCCCCATTTCAAACGGCGGCTCTACCAGCCAGGGACGCATGTGAAAGTCACTTTCCAATAGACAACCACTGGCTTTTTTGCATGCGCTTGTCTTACGTGCGTCCAGAGCTCGCTGGGACTTAATAGCTTTTCATGACCGTTTGTGTTTGGAATGCATCAGACTTGCTCTTCCACCTCCCACTCTCGTTCCCCCCCATCCCTCGACGCCGTACATAGTACCACCTTCTTGCCCCGATGCCGCCCCACACTCCCCCAGTCCCATCTTCCGTGCTGGGCTTTTTGCATTGTGTCAATAAACAAGACGTTCTCTGTCACGGGGAGGCTGAAAAAAGAGTTCAAACCATCTTTGAAGTTACAGCAGTGCCGCTTTGAAGTTCTCAATGTCACAGGGCATTTAAGTTCTCATAAGGATGAGATGGAAAAAAAATAAAAGTCGGAAAAATCGCAGTCTTCCCGGTGAAGTTCGAAGAGGCATCTTTACAGAGATGATAAATGACATGACAGACATGATAAAACACCACTGTCCTCATTTGCACAGGAGAACATGAAAATTGCAAGGGTACGGCCAGCGTACGCCATTGATCGACATATATGTATGCTAAATAATTGATTATGAAGATTTTATCTGAGGAAATCCACCAAAACGTTTCTCGGGGGGAGGTTTTATTGCTCAGCCGCTGCTTTTTTATAGCTCGGAAGACTTATAGGGAATGTTGGTTATGTTTGATTTGATTGTCAGCTTTGTTTTGGGTGTTTTTTTATGAATCAGAAGCAACTGACACAATTGTTGACATGCAGTAAGAGACAAAAAATAAGAGTATGTATGATAGCACATCTCAGATCATTTTCACTTGAGAAATGTTTTGTATTAAAATTTGTGGCTTTGTTGCAGACTTTCGAATTGTGGCGCATTTAGACATTTATGGTGTGCAAAAATGAAATTTGAAATTTAAATTTGACCCGCTTTATTGGTCCACACAATGAAAGTCAATGGGGTCCAACGTTGTTGGGAATATATAAGTTTGGAACGACTTGAGGTTGAGTAGATGATGACAGAATTCATTTTGGGCTGAAATATTCCTTTAAAGAGTTGACATTTGTTTGTTTTTATTTCCTGTGGGATATATGGATTCATAAATAAGAGGAAAGTAAATCGGAACGTGTGGCTCACATCCACAATCTACTTTCTGTGATTGCTAGTGATTTGTTGTAACTGGTGGAAGGGTGTGTTTTAGAGTAGTCACAGCACCTGAATGGCTTTGAAGTAGCGGTGTGTGGTTTGATTGATACAGTCTGAAATCTTATGTCATTACGCTCATCCGCACTGATGTTTCTGTGCCAACAGGGATCTTACAGTTGTCCCCGCTGATTGAGTGTCTATACGGCTGCAAATGGAGCTTGTAGAAACGGCAGTGTGAAAAATCCATATGCTATAACATATTCAGGTTTTACTTCATAGTATGTTTATCCATCATGTGTGTAGATGAATTCAACAGCGTGTTCTTTGTTTGCAGATATTTTTTAGACTGTATGCTGACATATGACATATGCTGTATGTAAAGAATTATAATTTCACAATGTGAGCAACAGTTTACCTTCTGTCAAGAAGGTTTGTAATACTGTATTAGTTTCTCCTTTAGTACTTGACCGTTATGAGTGTGGACTAGAAATGGGCATAGAGACCTCTAATGCTAATGAGTGTTTGTGGTTGTCCACTGGTATTATGGTCAGAGTTAGCTTTAGTGAAAATGACTGTCTAGTGAACTCATCTTTATTTCTTTAGCTCATTCAGCTCATTAAAGCTAATGTCTCATCAGTTTCTATTAGCACTGTTAACAGGGTAGTGACAGCACTCTAAGAGGAGAATGAAAGGAAGCCGCAAAGATTCGTTTCTGCACCTTAAATTGGCTAAACGTCTTTCGAACTATGCGATCGCATCTAATTTAAACTATAAAGAACGAGTTTAGAGGTTTGTTCACAGAGTATGCACACTTTCATCCACACTAGCGCTCTTTGTGGTAAAGATGACTGGGTTGCTACATGCTTACAAGAGATTTATGTGTTAGTGAGAGTCATTAGTGAGGGCCTTAATATAAAAAAATAATAATAATATATATATATATATATATATATATATATATACACGTTTTCACTTTGAACCCCAGTATATCTGTTCAATTTTGCTTACACACCAGGATATAGAAACACTTCAAGCACATTTTTATCGGCTCAGACAGGCATTTTTAATCGCCACTATACTCACTTGCTAAAATGATATCATTTGTACGAGTTGAACCCATCATTTGTTGACTACAATTTGTCAGAAAGTGATGCTCTAAAATAATAATACTAATAATAAATAATAAAATAATAATAAATAATAATAATAACGGTTAATGTCTCGGATGCTTCATACTGTATTAATATTAAAAAAAGATTGCAAAATATATGAACTGTTAGGTGGACATAAATTTAATAAAAAAAATTAGGTGGACATTAGGTGGACATAAATTTAAGAAATAAAAGTTGTTTTGTGTAGTTAATTGTTTCTTTTGTGGAGAGGGATGAAGTTGGAATGATGGCTTGTAATTTAGTAAATTATTAAAGTAATTAAGAATTCAATGTTAGTTGAATGTTCTAAAAATTCTATATCATTTGTATAGACTACACTGTCATTTACAGACTACGATGATTTGTCAGCAAACAGCTCTCAAATAATTAAAAAATACTGTTAATCTCTCTGTAGCTCTTATTTGACTGAAAAAAATATTTTAGCAAATTGCGTGGACTGTTTGGCTGGCATAAATTTAATTTAAAAAATTGCATTGTGTGATTGTAATGGTTTATTTTATGGAGAGGGATCAAGGTGGCATGATGGATTGTAAAAGTAACTAAAATGTTATGTTTAGTTCTGAAAATTATTAATTTATTATTATTATTTTTTATATACAAAACTGTATTTTTATTATTTTATTTTACTTTATTATCATCATATTTGTGCTCTGAAAAGGTTCGTTTCCAACCTAAATTTACAGCACGTAGATCGTAATTTACAATCTAATTACTAAAAAAGCCATAAAGCAGACTTACTGTACAAACCTCAGATTATAACTCTCACCTGAAAGATCAATAAATCAGGATTCAATGTAAAGTCAGAGTGTTTTATGTTAAAATCAAAACAGTAATCGAAGGTGAACCTGTGCTTGTCTCTGCTTCCCTTTGCCAAAAACAAAGCTACATGTTTTTTTCTCTCTTGTACATCATTGTAAACACTATATATTTTCTTCTTAATTAAAAAAAGACCCTATTATAGCAATAAAGGTCCACCAAAGGACGTTGTGGATGGGTTGCGTGGTTGTGTTTGGCGGCGGTAGTGCGGTGCATCGGTGGGGGTTTGCTCCCCCATAATGGGGGCACATCTGGTGTGTCTGCATCCAAAGGGAAATAGATCAACCCCCCAAAGACCCTAAATGAACCCAGTGCATATCCCAGTCCAGCCTAGGGCTGTCTCACTCTCCCCAGCCTTGGAACAAGACTCTGGCTTTGGCGGCCATCACCTTTGATCACCTTGAATTAGTGAATGATTGTTGTTTAGTATTGTTACTAACAAACCCCTTTAAACGCATGTTGAATATTCAGGTGTCATTTATTCTTTACAGATGACTAGAGTGAATATTTAATGAAAAGACAGTCAAAAGCAAATCAAATGTTTTGCGAGTCGTCCCCTCCGTTACACGAGCAGAAAGCGGCGGCTGCGGAGATCTGCAATTAATGGCCGAGATCAGCTGTTGTGATGTCATTATACATTCCCTTCATTTTCTACAGTGGGTCTGTTTGATCTTTGAATACCCCCGGGAACTCCTGCCTCCTCCCTCTCAGCATCTCTCCCTTCCTCCTCCTCCTCCTGCTCTCCCTCGCTCGAGCAGAACCTCCCCTTTCTCTCTCCGAGGGCTCACATTGGCTTCCGTATGTGTGTGTGCGTGTGTAAGAGTGTAAGTGAAAGTGCGCAGCCGAGCCTTGATGACAGAGGGCCCAGGACCATTCAGACGACTCGCACGCCCGCGTTCAGCCCACCTCCAGAACAGCTGAGAAAAAGAAACAGTCCAGAGAAAGAACAGCAAAAAAACAAAGCCAGACAGAATCAAAAAGACTTCTGCACAAAACAAAGAAGAAGAAGAAGGAGTAGAGGCAGAGTGAGGGTTTCAGAGAGAGAGAGAGAGAGAGAGGGAGAGATAGAGAGAGAGGATCTCCCAGCTTAATGCGCAAAACGTCCCGCTACCACATGCTGTGCTCAATGGCCAACACAGGCTGTCTTCTGCTCTCCGGCTCAGGGATGCTAACTCACTCTCTCCAGTGTCCCCCTGCGTTCCTCTACCTACCCGAGGTAAGGCAATCCCGATCCCTCCGTCTTGCGCTCGCTCTTCCTTCCTCTTCTTCTTCTTCTGCTACTTGCGGGTGACACGTGCTAGCATTGTGTTCACCCCCTCCTCCTCACGTCCCTCCTCCCTCAAAGCCCTCGGCAGGGGTCATCCTTCTCTGTTCCCATCTTTTCATTCATGCTGTGAGTTTTTGCAGTGTCAGTTTTGCTATTATACTACAGTTATTCCATATCCAATACTAACTTTTTTTATTTTTATACAGCAAGTGTCTTTTTTGTTTCGTACTTAAGTGTTTTTTTTTTTTTTTAAATAAAGTAATCTGTTATTTTTCAATCACACATCACTTCCTCTGTTCAAACTGTTTTTTCATTCAAGAATTCACTCCGTTTTGTCAAAGAATTTAACCGAATCAGTTGCTTTGACGTTCTTGTTGAATTGCATTTAGAAGTTGTGTGAATCACTCTCTGCTTTTTGTGAGCTGCTCACTGGCCGAATGTAGACAGATGTCACTGAATTAGTCCGTTCTAGTAAATGGGGGTTGGCTGACTTTTCTGAAGGTGCTTGGAAATTGTGTGGCACGTGAGGGGCTGCGCTGATTGTTTTTGGCCGCGCGTGTGCTTTACTACAGGCGGCGCGTGTGCGATGGCAGGCTGCTGCTTTCCTCTAGACGGTGTGTTATTGCTCAGATATAAAGAATGATAAGGCTGTTGAGAGATAACCTGCCTCATGCTGCTACCAAATCGCTCCTCACTCATCACCTTAACAGTCGCTGTCCCGGCAAACACACACACAACACCAGCTGTCCGGGCCTCTGCTGTCCCAGCGCCGTTCGCTGTATGTGCACACGTGTGTCTGTGCATACAAATAAGGCGTATTTAAGAATTCATCCTGTAAATGCTTGCACGTTTGAGCGTCTTCATAATTCCTCGTCTGATTTTGAACAGATGTCATCGACAAGATGTCAGGGCTTGTTTTTGTGTACACCCGTAATTGATTAGCTGTGAGAAACGTCTCTCAAATATCTGTCATATCGGGCTCGGCGCATTTGAGGCGCTAGCAGGGGTTTGTTTCGGTTTCAATATTGTTATTTTGCTACTGCGATTTCAGGTTTTTTTTCTCTCTCGGAAAAAAAAAAAAAAAAAAAGAATGAAACGCAGACTTGTTCCCATCTATCAAATTTAGTATGACTCACTTCCAAATAATACAGACAGATTCAGAAAGAGTTATCACACCCTCAGGGATTCTACAGGATCCCATTCGTTATTCCTTTTGCCTTTCTTTGCTTTTATTCACCTGCTGAAATGGTAGCCACACACGGCACGTCACATCTTGTAGATTGTGAATTGTAATAAGATTTGTTTCTTCGTTCTTTCGTGTCGGATTCCTCACCTGTGTCTCATCTCTGAATGCAGTCTATGCCCTAAAAAATACAAAGAGTTAAGGGAAACTCCTTTGTGTGCTTTAAAAACAGTATAGTGAAAGGAAAGTGTGTTTTACCAAAAGTAAACTTACTCATTTTACAAAATGTGAGTATGCAATTAAACACACTACCTTTATTCCATAGATATTTTAATGTCTACAAGCGTGTGAACAATGTAAATAATTGTTAAAATAATTATATTTCTCAGCACTTTTGATAACTAGATTTGTTCTCATTTCCAACCTAATGTACAGCATGTCTGTGAACTTAATTTGAGTCATGCATCCATATGTGTGTGTGTATGTGTGTGTTTTGGCCGCTGACTGCATGCACTAACGCTGGTTAATGCTGCATTACTGTCTGTTTTTATTGGAATAGGAATTAACTAGGGATCCACACATCTTTTGTTTTGCGTTTAACAGCAAAACTTTGAGCCGTAGCATCACGCAGGTTATTTTTTAGCAAACAGTGTGTTTTCTCACACGGCGTGGAGTTGCAGAACAAAACAATTGCAGAGGCAGAACGTGTTTCCAGTTGAGTAGCTTGTTCTGTAACCTCATTTAAACATCAAACCGCTTTTGTTTGATACAGTCTGATACTGGTGATTTTTTTTTTTTGAAAAAGATCTTCACAGATATCAAAAAAAATATTTTCTGCATTACATTCTTCTCTCTTTTTTAGCAAACGTGACCTCTATCTACATTTAATTTAAATTTGGCTGGATAAGATTCCCTCCCTCTCCTTTTATTGCGGCAGAGGCTGGTTCTCAAGTCTTGAGTCAATACGGAGCAGTAAATCTGCTTGTGCAAGCATCTCTCCTTCCCTAGAGGACCGAAAATCTTTACCCATGCTCAGGATAGTTAAACAATTCTCGCTATTGTATGATTTTCTCCTGAGCCATGGAGCTGAATATTAGAAGCTTATTCTCCAGTGAGTTTTTAGTCATTTCTAGCACTGGTCGAAGTCATTTTGCAAGTATAACTCCAAAATACACACACGCACACGTATAGGGACGGGAAAAAAACGTTGTGTGTATTTCACATGTTGAATTGTCAGCACAAAAGCTTCACCTGCTCTGCTGCAGGTGGTCTCTCGCATGCTATTGAGAGCTTTGAGAAACAGCCAGAGAAGAGGTAGATGCAATAACAAGGATGGAAACATTAAAGAGAGGAAGACGAAGGTGTGGGAAAAAGAAATCCATGAATGAGAGAGGATTGAGAGGGATATGAATGCTCAGCCACAATGAGATATAATTGGACGGGTGGGCTAGTGTGAGCAGAAAGGAGAGTTAAAGAAACGTAGGGAGTGGTTGAAGCCGTTTCGCCGTTTCTTTTTCCTCAGTGCTGCACGGGAGAGATAGTCGGAGCTCGTNACGAAGGTGTGGGAAAAAGAAATCCATGAATGAGAGAGGATTGAGAGGGATATGAATGCTCAGCCACAATGAGATATAATTGGACGGGTGGGCTAGTGCGAGCAGAAAGGAGAGTTAAAGAAACGTAGGGAGTGGTTGAAGCCGTTTCGCCGTTTCTTTTTCTTCAGTGCTGCACGGGAGAGATAGTCGGAGCTCGTTCCTCCCTGAAGACTTCCTGCTGAGTGACACCAACCCCTGCTAACGACGATCAGATATTTGAAACACGCGTTCGCCGCGGACTCGCTCAAACTCTCGCTATGAGCGTAACTCAGTATGCACTCGCTTGTCAATACCCGATGACATAATGGCTTGGAAATGGAGGCGAAACCCCTGGGAATACGGATCAGCTGATGGCCGTTGCACTAAAGCAGATGTTAGTCTCGTTTTCTTTCTGGTTTGCAAGTGGAAATTAACGACAGCCGCAATGAGGATGAATCTGTATAGCCGTTTGTATCAATACCGCGTATCAATAGGTAATTGTTTCGCTAACGGTATTGTAGTTAGCCTGTTTCTACTCTTAAACACATCTGATAAGATCAAATTAATGAGCTGGTCGTTGTGGTGGAAAAGAAATGCGTTTGGTTTTGAATTCAAGTGATCCTTTTATATCACCTCACCTCGTTTTACTCATTAGAGATACGACTTAATTTGTGCATGTATGTTTTAGGGAAAAAAGTCTGGGGGGAATGTCTCATCACCGTCGACTAATCAAACCAAAGTTTAAATACTCCTGAGATTAAAAGCAGGTTATTATAGGAAATAGGTACGTGATCTGAGAGCATCGTAGTGCAGTGGTGCAACTTCAGTGCACGCACACACACATACATACGCAACAAGGGGAGTGTTTTCCCCAGACATGCTTTCCTCTGCATTGATGTAAAGTGAACATAGCATTTTCATATTAATACTAAATGAAAACTCTCTCCATAGGTTTTCTCAGTTATGTGCTCTGGAACTCATTAAAATATCGTTTCTATCAGCTCCACTAAATTATTGATCACAATACCAGCCAACATTTGTCTCTGTCTTGTCATCCCTTCAATCTCGCGCATCTTACATTGAAGGAATGTATTTTGTATGCATAAAACTGAAGCGTGCTTTAGTGCCGCATTAGTTATGGATTCTAGAAAGACGACAGATTTTTCATGTCATTGTTTGGATCGTCACATTATTCATGTTATGAGGCTAATCAATTCCAGGCATCGAGTTTCTGATATAAAACCTGCGGATTCCAAAAACACAATGACTTCAGCACTCGAGTGAGTTTTGTAGTAATTCTATAAAGTATTTGCGGTCTGCGCTGGTGATTTAATCAAAGGCTTAATTATTTTCTTAGGCATCAGCACAATCAACAAAAAACTTTCTTTGAATTTCGCACCGCATTATTTAGTTCATGCAGCTAATTCACCAAAGTCCTCTCCTTCAGTGTGCCCTAGTGTTAATGATGCATTGTATTGTTATTTATTAGGCCACCGCGTCGGCATCTATTTAGCCATCCCCATATTTATCTTCCTCCATAATTGGGCGCACAAGAGAAATTAGTCATTTTACTCTAAGCCTATTTGACTTAACGCTTTATGTATTTCTACTGAATAGTTTAATCACGTTTAACATCTTTATATTTAGTCATCTCAGGTTATTAAACAATTATTATTAGTGTTCAAATAAAAAACTCTTTTTTAATAATTACATCATAGTGTAAAAACCAAATATGTTCAGTCACATTTTTATAGACACTTACAAAGAAGCTTTTTGTCGATTCTGCTAATATAAATAATAATGCTGTTTTTTTATTGCTCGTGTATGTAGAATCTTAAAACTACACCTAATCGCAAACATCATATCGCTGTGTCGCTTTGAGTAAAATTAAGAGAGAAACATCAGAGCTGTGGCATGTGTGTGAGCGTGTCTGCATTAGATCTCTACAGATGGTGTGATGTTCCCCACAAGCCCCAGTGTTGAGAGTGTGCATCGGTATTGATGTTTCTGTGCTTTGCTGCAATGCACGCTGGGCCGCCATTGGCTCTGCACCACGGTTATCCTCAAGAGGTGAAAATTATGGGAAGGTTGGGTCCTCCAGGGTCTTCTAAGATCCATTGGGTGGATCTTAATAAATCTCTGAAGACCCTGTGATGCTTAGAAGACTTCGGGCTGGAGTGTAGTTAGTTATCTGTGTATCAGTGCAGATATGCTGCGTGGATCAATTCGTGCCCACATACTGGAGGTGTTATTCGCCTATTCAGGTCTAAATTCTTTGCATGGGCCGTGCAGCGGAGGCATGTATGGCAAATAATTTATATGTACACCATTTAGCAGATGTTCTCGTGAAGAACGACTTACAAAGTGTTTTAGTTTTGCATGTGAATGTCATGTTGGTGCAAATTCGCATAAGAGATAAAAGCAGTCTTTAAAAGCTTTAAATGTCTTTT
>JAHKKF010519495.1:12817-25400 GCA_019740295.1 Labeo calbasu | reverse complement strand
CTCTGTGTATTCTGACTTAAGACAGTTAGGGTATGTCGAAAAACTCCAATCGTATTTTCTCCCTCAACTTCAAAAATTATTTCAAAATCATCCTACATCGCTGCAGAAGTTCCGACCCAGTCTTTGCAACATGAACATGCAAAGAAGATCAAACACCCTTAAAAAAAAGGTAAAATAGCGATATAGGACGATTTCGAAGTTGAGGGAGAACATGAGATGAGAGTTTTTCGACATACCCTAACTGTCATGAACTCGAAAAAAAAAACAGTCCAGGTCGAGTAAGACAAGATGAGTGTTTGGCATTAAAAAGTATATAAATTGCATTCTTTTTATCAAAATAACAGATTGTTACGCTAGATAAGACCCTTCTTACTTGGCTGGGATCATTTACAACCACATTTGGGATCGTTTGAAGCCGCATTTAAACTGCATTTTGGAAGTTCAGAATCGGGGCACCATACCAGTCCATTATATGGAGAAAAATGCTGAAATGTTTTCCTCAAAAAACATAATTTCTTTACGACTGAAGAAAGAAAGACATGAACATCTTGGATGACAAAGGGTTGAGTAAATTATTTGTAAATTGTTGTTCTGGAAGTGGACTTCTCCTTTAAGGACACAAAACTTGTTTCATTTAGAGACGGACATCACTGAAAGTAATAATCTGGACTGGATTTCCCGAAAGCATCGTAAATCTAAGTAGATTGTAGAAGCCCTTGGCAGTGATTGTCTCTACGATCTGCTTAGAGTAATCTATAGCCGATGGATTTGTCAGGCTTATTCAAACTGATAACTTGAGTTTGCGATTATTAAAAGAATCTGCCAATAAGAATCAGGACCTCAGCATCCTATTATCCCATTCAGTTCAGGCTATTATATTTAGCACTGAAAAATATTTGTAATAATTAGTTTTGCTTTAAATTAATTCTACATGGGTAGTTTCACCAATCTTGAGCATTATTCGCATGGTGAGTTTGAGTAAACATTAATGGGGTTGCATCTTATGTGAACATTAAAATTTAGTTACTAATGAGGCTCCATTTTGGCTAGGAATCTTTGGGATTTATCTAAATAAATTTAAACGGAGCCTAAAGACCTTCCGTGTAATGTGATTTGTAATGCACTGGAGCCATTTATAACATATAGATCACAATGTGCTTGAAGCATTCATCTCTGTGCCGTTTCCATGGTTTTGACAGATAACTTCATTCGGAAAACCAAGCAACGTTACAACAGCCCACGTTCCCTCTCCACCAAGATTAATCTGGCCGACATGCAGACTGAGATCAAGCTCCGGCCTCCTTATCAGCTGTCCACGGAGGACATTGGATCAATCAACGGCTTCTCACAACACAAGCAGTCTAAATATAAAGGCATAGGTAGGGAGCACAGCATGTATACTTTTGTTCTCATGAAGCAGAGCATTTGGAAAGACCATGAGTGTTTTGCACGGCAGGTTTCCTTCTGCATATCTTAAAATCTAGTTATTTTACTACTGCTTGACACAGATTTTCTGCTTGATTTATTCCTGCAGCTCCTAATCAAATGTTGGAGGCCGTCACCCTGTCGGGTATCGTAGCCTGCGTCTTAAGTGTCCTGTGCGGCGCTCTAAATTTGCTGCGGGGAGTCCACGCAATAGAAAGCGTATTGCAGGTAACTTAAATCATGCACTAATAGTAACGCTGGCACTTTATTTTGGGCTTTGTTTCTTTTTATTGATTAAAACGTTGGACTAAACATTACTTTTAAATGTATAAGCACCATTGTAATATAATACATCATAACTAATGGATAGTAGCAGTACCCTTGAATAATTTGTCAGACTTTGCACTTAGGTGTAATGTGATTTTCCTCTTCCATAAACAAAACAGTTTTGCTTGGCTTTGTATATCGCACTGATAAGTGAGTGCTCGAGTCCCGGCTCTAAGTAATTCATCCTCTGTTTTAGCACATGGCTTCCTGTTGTAATTTGTTCACTCTTTAACACAGCACCCTGTCTTTCCTCTTTTTCTGCCCTATCTGCAGAACGAGGATGAAGACTTTAATTACGTAATTGCTTTTTTCCTCGGAACCGCGGCCTGTTTGTATCAGGTAAGTGACGGCAGCCAGACCGTGAGTTACTGTCGGCCTGCCAGGCTTCATTTCCTCTGCTCTCTGTCTCTGTCTGACCAACCAATGTTAATATATCACACTTTTCCTCACTGTTGTGTAAAAGCGGAATCTGGAAAACTGGAGAAAATTGCGTTTTTGCTAGCATCAAAGCGGCTAGTATTGTAGACGCTTTTTTATTAGTGGTGGTTTTTTAAAATCTTTATGTTGCAAGGCAAAATTTAAATGTAAAAATAAATAAATAATTTTTAAGATGAGCATATTATAGGGCTCAACAGATACTTTTCTTTAAAAAAATGATGACCACAGTCAGACATTTCAGCAATTTTGTTTTTATCTTTGTAATGGCATTTTTCTGACTTTATTAAAAGTATGTTATCTTTTATGTCAAATGTAAAAATGTAATGTGTATATAAGTTACCAGTCAAATGAAGTGTCAGTATTAACAAAATTAATTTGTTCTACAGAGGTGGCACAGAAGAACACAAAAGTGGCTTGTAGGTGTACTTTCAGATGTATAATGAGGCTTCGAGGTGGCTTGAGTGCAATTAAATTCATACTCATGTGGAGATATTACGGTTTTAACTATATAATTTTGAATATAGAAATATTAAAAGATTTAAATAATTGTAAAGATACTTTAAAAATTTAACTAAAACTGCCAGTAGGTAAGTCACTGATTTTATCATGAATCATTTATTCATTTGATTCATTCTAAGGGCTGATTCATTCAGGAATGTCTTTATGAATGGGTAATTGAATCATTGACTCACTAGATTCGTTAACGCATGTGCATTCATAACGAAACAACGCTGTTTAAATGGAGATGAGCAGCGGCTCAGTTGTGACTTTGTTTGAAACTATTTTGCCGACGAAATGGAGCAAAATCAGGCAATATTGTTATAGTCAGATAATGTAAGTCACTAATATTAACTTTCTGTTTATTGAACTGTTGTATTAAATCAATATCACATTTACAAACTCAATTAAAAATCATTAAATGCTTTCGCTCATCTTACACCTTTGACAAAATACAGTAGAACCCATTATACTTATTGATGCTATCTACAGTGGATGCAATGCGACAAATCCCCGACAGTAAACTGCTACCACATTCCATTTATGATATGCTCACACAAAGTTCAAATGATTTGCAGTGGTTGCTTTGTCACGTCCAGTGTAGACAGACTTTAGCTGTCGTGGCGCGGAGCGACAACTGTTGTGTCCAGTGTAGACACAGTGTTAGTTCGTTGCGATCTCACAAAGTGTTTATGAAAGGATTTGTGAGATATGTCTGTGATACATTACCCAATGTTGCAAAAACGCGTAGAAATCTTTAAAGCTCCGCTCAGCGCAAATACAAATGCTAATCGGGTCAGTCATAAATGTTTTTTCATAGTCGCACGCAGTAGTTTTCAGTCGCAATGTAGAGCCCTGATATTAGAATGATCTTGTGACACTGAAGACTTGAGTTATTGCTGCTGAAAATTCAGCTTTGGATCACAGGAATAAAATGTATTCAGAAGAATTTTCCTTCTCTCTGCTTAAAATGTTTCTTTTTTTTTTTTCTGTTTCCATATGTAGTGTTACTTGTTCGCCTACTACTCAGTTTGGAGGAACATCAAGTCATTCCTGGCCTTTGCTATGATCTGCCTATGTAACATGTATCTGTATGAACTCCGTAACATGTGGCAGATCCTCTTTCACGTGACGGTGGGAGCGTTCATCACGCTGCAGATCCACCTGAGAAGACCGCAGGGCAAATCACCAGACTACAACGTTTGACCCCCTTGAACTCTTTTAAGACTGCGTAACGTAGCCCAGTATGGCAACCCCATCTGAGGACAAAAGAACTTATGGATTGTGAAGCAGGTTTTACAAACTGTTTTGATATTGTTCAAGAAACTCTTCCTGCTGTTTCACATCCAGGTGTGGTCACAAATGAGAAACTGCTGTTCTGGTTGAAGTAAAAGGTTGATTGATGAACGGTGACTTCATGAGTGCACAGTATTAGATTCATGCATGAAATATTGAAGAAAAGGTTAGCAGATGAATCAGATGCGCACCATTATTAATATATTTTCCAATAGGGAGGAGTTGTAGCTATTTTTCGTTTTAATCGACATTTAATTGACAGCGCTCACCCAAAAATGAAAATTCTGTCAGCATTTCTTAAAGAATGTGGCTTTTCTCCATACAGTAAATGTGGATGGTGAACAGGGTCTGTCAAGGATAATAATATATATATAAATAAAAAAATTCAAAATATTTCATTATTTACATATAGATGCATGTTTTAAAATATTGTTTCTATACCAAATTAAAAATTTTTGTTTTCTCATTTGTGTTTTTGTATGATTTTCAAATTTTATTGCTTCAAATTTCAAAGTTTTTTTTTTAATTATTTATAGCATAGCTGATTGGTATGGGTCATAGCTTATAATTCCTAAATGACAACTTTTTAAAATCTCTATATCAAAATGAATAAAGTAAAAAGTTGGCAGCCACTGTTGCACTTTTATCTGTAAAAAAACATATCAAAATGTAAGTTATTCACTAGCTTAGCAGTTAATTAACAAACACTTTTGACAGTTGTGGTCATTATTCACATTTTATACATTCATACATTCATCTCCTTTTGTGTTCCATAGGATTTTCATTTTTGGGTAAAATGTACCTTTAAGATGTCATTTTAGAATTTTTTGACACATTGTATGATTGTTAAAGCCAACTCATATGCAAGACTTATTATAGCTGCCTATATTTGTGAACTGTAACATTGCTGTATTTTCACTCATTTCTACAAACACAGACTTTGACGGTTTTATTTTGTCATCTGCTTTCATAGGCGCCTAATTTGAGTGTCACAGTGTTTGAGGTCATTAGTTAGACATCTGTCCTCTGAAAGCATAATCAGATGTGTTATTTATCAATCGTGTCTATGCTGCCTGCAGGTGTGCTTCCTGCAAATGAATGTGGTTGGCTAAGAGGGAAATGGAATCAAACTAATATATAGACTCTGTTGTTTTTTTTCTTTCTCAGTGTCTGCTGCCTTTTGTTAATGGGTCTGTTCAATGACCATGTTGAGTGGTATGAATGAGTTATGTTTTATTCTGTTTCTATTCACCTGGTTTGTTTTCATTGTGCAAATGACAGGTTGAATGGATGATGGAGTTTTAAAATTCTCAGATGATGTACGTGCTTTTCTTTTTTCCCTCCAAGTGTCAGTGATCAAAGATTGCATCTGCGTCTTTGCGTTGCAATGTACCACAATGCGCTTTCTCCAGCAGTAGTGCATTGCCTTGCCAGTTTGTGTTTGTACTCGGACGAAAGGCCCTGCCTTGAAATCATCAGTAAAAACCTTGAATTTGTATGAATGTGTGCACCTTGTTTTTTTTTTGGCACTTTACACATATTAAAAACATTTGCATCTTGTGTAGAATAAAAAATAATTAAAAAAATAAAAATAAAAAAGGTAATTGTGACTTTATCTCACAATTCTGACTTTTTCAGAATTGTGAAATATAAACTCGCAATTCTGAAAAGTTAAGTCAGAATTGAGATATAAATTTGTATCTGAATTGTGAGATATAAAATTTCAACTGCAAGAAAAAGTTGCATTTGTGAGAATTTCTCACAATTGTGAGTTTATATTGCGCAATTCAGAGAAAAAAAAGTCAGCATTACGAGTTTATATCTCGCATTTCTAACTTCATTTATTTTTTTCTTACATTTGAGATATAAACTCGCAATTGCCAGGTAAGTCAGAATTGTGTTTTATAAATGCACAATGCTGACTTTTTTCTCAAAATTGCACAAAATAATCTCACAGTTGCATGAAATTTTCTCGCAAATGCGACCTTTTTTCTCGTAATTGCAAATTTATATTATATTTTATATCTCGTAACTGATTTTTTATTTTGTAATTCTGACTTTATAACTGCAGTTGCGAGTTCATATCTCGCATTTCTGACTTCATTTCTTTTTTTCTCAGAACTGAGATAAACTCGCAATTGCAAGTTACAAATTCACAATTGACTTTTTTTTTCAGAATTCCGAGTTTATATCTCGCAGTTGTGACTTTTTCTCAGAATTGTAAGTTTATATCTCACAATTCTGAGATATCTCACAAAATCTGAATTGCGAGATATAAAATTTCAACTGTAAGAAAAAATGTGAGTTGCAAATGTGAGTTTATATTGCACAAATTCCAAGAAAAAAAGTCAGCATTGTGAGTTTATATCGCACAATTGCGAGTTTATACGTAATTCTGACTTTAGAACTTGCAATTGCGAGTTTATATCTCGCATTTCTGACTTCATTTATTTTTTTTCTCAGAATTGAGATATAAACTCGCAGTTGCCAAGTCAGAACTGCGTGATATAAACGCACAATGCTGACTTTTTTCTCAGAACTGCAAAATATAATCTCACAATTGCATGAAATTTTCTCGCAAATGCAACTTTTTTTCTTGTGGTTGCAATTTTATATCAATTTATATCTCATAACTGATTTTTTTGTAATTCTGACTTTGTAACTGCAATTGCAAGTTTATATCTCGCATTTCTGACTTCATTTCTTTTTTTCTCAGAATTGAGATATAAACTCGCAGTTGCCAGGTAAGTCAGAATGCGCGATATAAACGAACAATGCTGACTTTTTTCTCTTGGTTGCAATTTTATATCAACTTTATATCTCGTAACTGATTTTTTTGTAATTCTGACTTTATAACTGCAATTGCGAGTTTATATCTCGCATTTCTGACTTCATTACTTTTTTTTCAGAAGTGAGATATTACCTCGGAAGTGCCAGTTATAAAGTCAGTATCACAATTTTGAGAAAAAAGTCAGAACAGAAATGATTTTTGAAGTTGTAAATATTACTGGAGTGTTTTACAAGATAATTCTTTAGTACTTTTTTTATAACTTAAAAATTGAATCTTTAATTCAATGTGTTACTTGTTTTTGTAATTAATTGTGAAATTTACAAGCAGTCAAAGTGAAATGTCTTTCTACACCATTTTTTAAAGTGTAGCTGTCACTATTCTGTTTCTTTTTCACACACAGTATGAAAATGTTTGAATATGTGCTTCTAAGTCACTGAAGTCAAATGTAAGAGGCTCACCCAATTTCTAAACTTGTTGCTATTCTTAAATCCTAAAAGCTGCAGTGATGAAGATGAAGATGATGATGATGATGATGGTGATTGTGGTTATTAGAAGAAGTCATTTGGCTTAAAGAAGCGTGACTAATGAAAGTAATGTTCCAGGTGATGCAGTGAATGCTTTTGTGTATGCGAAAATTACAGCCCATTTAGGCTTATTTGTACTTAGTGAGGGGGAAAAGTCTGTACATTTCTGACGTCTGTGAAATTGATGTTATTTTTTCCAGCTTATGTTCACTGCTGATCTAATTTTATAGTTGCATAGCACACCACTGTGTATGGAAGACTTGAACCACAAAGTGGGGGGAAAAGGAGAAAAAAACAAGTCAAAAGTGCATTTGAGTCGATTTCCTTTTTTATCATGTTTTTGAGGTATTTTTTAGGGTTAATATATTTGAACAAAAAACACAGGAAAAATTTGCCAGTCATCGAGGAAAAAACTGCAACAAAAAGGGAAAAATGGACAAAAAGTACTTAAAAAAAAAAAATTGTGAAAAATCCTTTGTGGTTGAAGGCTTTAAGAACTGCATTATCAGGGTGAGAAATGATTTGAGTTTTTGTTTCTTTGATTTTTATAAAATGCTTCGCTTCAGGTCTTTCTAACCTTTTGACTGCTGGATCAAACCCAAACCGTTTGGCCATTAGGCTGTTTTTAATGTCAATGAAATGCCATTCTCACGCCCAGCACAATGGCCTTTCCTTAATGCTTCATGAAACAGCTTTGCCCAGTCAAACTGACCGAATCGGACGCATGCAGAGACTAAATTCAAATGCAATCAAACAAGGGTTTTCATGGGCACATTTTTTAAGATAAAAAAGGTCAGGTTTGCCAGTGGGGAAAGTGTACTGAAATTATGAGAATTATAACATGCTTGAGTGACCAAACAGCCACTCTGTGGAGTTTCTGTTGTTCCATTTCTGGACACATTGTTTATGAAAGCCCTAAAAACAGTTTTAAGGTTTGAATAAACAAAAAACAAAAAATGAAAGAGACGAATGTTCAAATTGGTATACAATGATTAATAAGCTGTATGTACAATGAGAGCTGTACACGTTTTTATACAGAAACATGGACACAAAAATGAAAGCGTACTGCTGCCACCCACTGGACATTTAACGTAATATACTTTTTTGGGTCAAAAAAACAGAAAGGTAACAAAATGCCATAGAAGAGATTTGCATGTACTTACAGTACTTTACCTTTACTTTACAATCGTCTCGATGTCCAGCAGCTGTCCATAATCATCTGAAACGTAAATGTGGAAAAGACCAACCACAATTTAATATGTAAATACATATGCGAAAGAAGACCAATCCCAATTCGATATGCAAATATTATTATCATAACATCAATGTCGGTTATATTTTACTTTGGCTACTCAAAGTCTTGACTATTTTTTGATGACTTGACAGCCTCAGTCCTCATCCATTTTAATTGTATGGACCTAACTATTTAATTTTCACAGAAAGAAGATATGACAGACTCAGAATAACATGAGGGCGTCATTTTTGAAAGAACTAACGTTATTTCTTCAGGTATATTACCAAAAACATCTACAAAACCACATAAAATGCCAAATACTGTGAAGACGACAACAAATAGTGCAATTTCGTAACTGTAATAACCATAACTACGTAATTTCAGAACGAGTTTAATATTATAATAGTTTATTTGGATGTAAAAAACAGCATTGAGTTTTGACATGGCAGATAAGCAAAGATAACCCAAAATGAAGCTCCACTGGAAAAGTAAATGCCAGTACTCAGCAGGACATAATATGTGGTATTTAACGTTACTTGACATCTCTTACCTCAGTGCTTTCGTTTGGATAACAAACACAAGGAAGTGAATTAAAGCTGAAGTGTGTAGTTTTATGTTTAAATACTTTCTCTTCTTAGTTATATATGCAGAGATATGTACTTGTAAGCCATTCATAAACAAAATCCCGCGATAAAAGTCAAACTGCGCAGTCAAAACTTCGCTGTTTGAGAATCCCGACCAGCCAGACACAGCAACACTGGCTCAACCAATGGCGTGAGTTTGGGGCGGAGCTAAATTATCGTCTGACCAATGGCGGAAAAGGAGCGCGTCCAATCCATCTTTAAATACACACTTCACCTTTAATTTAGGAATTTTGTATGGCAACTGTGTCGTTTAGAATTAAAAGGCCATACACAATGACATGAAATACAAAAACATTCAACCAGAGCTTTTATTTTAAAATCGCTGGCAAGAAAATGGCACTAATTTTCTTGAAGAAAATAAACACCTAATAACGTTAATAATAAGTGACTCTGGAAGCCCAGCTGGGTCCAAGTTTTGAGAAGCTAGAACAGGACCAAAGATAGTTTACTATTTCATAGCACATGTTTGAGAAAATGCTGATTTTTTTTTTTCCAACACATTATATTATAATCCTATCTGAATGGTATAGCAAACAAATAAAATGTCACTTGTACCCTATATGTTTGTGTACACCCTCCAACTCGTTACATACAAAGGCCTCATTGGAGAAAATGGACATTCATTGGGTCGTACCATCAGACTGAATTGAGAGAGAAAGAAATGCTGGTCGAGCTGCAGTGCAAAAATGGTGGAGATTTGTGGCATAACGGAATCATCCCTGGAGAACCCAAACTCGTCCCACGCACCATAAACGCGAGGCTAAAATCAATATTTGCAGATGTGTTTGCCAAGCTTTAAACGACTGTGGCTGTTCTGAAACACTCAATTGCCATTTCGCCTCCTGCAAATCCATTTTCTACTCATAATTACATTGTAGTGTACTTGACAGGATACAGAAACCCTTTTTGGATAAAGGCCAAACGTATTTCTGCTTACTCGGCTACAAGGCAAGCTGCTGATTTTATCCAAATGGATGCAGCGACAGAAAAGGGTGACTGATAATAATTTACACTTAAAAACCTCTCCCTCCTGTTGAAATGTGCAGGATTGTAGCATTCCATTAAGTATATATGTTTATAGACATCATTCTAATATATTAATATATATATAAAATATATCATCTAAAATAGCTTTGACAGTTTGGCTTTTGGAGTCAAAATATAAAATGTTAAAAATACAAAACAGCCATATTTGACTGTTTTCCTCTGTCCTTAAAAGTGTCTCAAGTGTATACGGGTGTAGTTATGAATGTAAATTTGTGTTGGGAACAGACAGTCACATGCCCTGTTCATGCCGCCAGCGACTTGCATGTCACCATCCGCCGTACTGGTTGGTTGCTTGCTGAACAAAAAATTAGTGTGCTCTTTGTCAATATGGCATAAACGCTGGGCTTTTTGGGTCCATATAGACTTAATTGTCATATGCATTGTTTTTAAATACTGTCCCTGCACATGATTAGAGAGATAAATTGCTGAATGCAAGGACACAATTTAGTCAAAGCGATCCTTGACCTCAGTTTCTGACTGAAGACTGATTGACTCACATTAAATGTGTTGCATTGTTGTACCTGGGGAAATCCCAACAGTGAAAATGAATGACTTTGGGTCGTTTCAAGCCGTCTGTGGTTTGAACGGGAGTTTATTCTCAACTCTAAATCGTTCAGAGGTAACACTGTCAATGCTAGCTCCCTTGCCAGTAACAACCACAGTCGCTGCAGCAAAGTTCGGGAAACCATAAAGGGTTTATAGAGCTGCTGTGCTCACTATGGCCATCTACCATATATTAGCTCATTGTGATATCTCTATCTACTGTGATATCACCTAGACAGTGTTGAACGCAACAGGACCGTATGAACAGAACTCTTTACTGTACATACACTGACGAATCATATACACATAAAACGTGTGTTTTACAGGTATATTGGCTTCAGTGCTTCATGCAGTTTTGTTTTGGAGCCACCAGGACCAGTCGGTGGAGTAAGATCGCAGTCCAGCCACACCTGAGAGAGCCAAAGCCAGGTGCAGAGATTGCAGTTCATCTGTCCTCTCTTGGCAATAAAAGAAATATAAGACCGGGAGAACTGCTTCGTATGCCTTGAGATTCCTTTGTTTCTTTGGTCTCTGAGGATGAACCGTCTTTCTGAGCTGTTCCATACCTTAAATAAAGGGGGCAAAGCCCTCTGTTAATCCTACAGGAAGTCTCAGTGTGCAAAGAGGCCACTCTTAGACTGGCTGAGGCCTGTTTCTGAACAAATCCCGTTGTGATTGGTCCAAGAGGATGCCCATCAACAGCCTGGCAGGCCCGGCCCACAGCGTCTCCTACTCGTATCATCTTAAAAATGTTCTGAATATTAGACGCTGGGTGTTAACTGCTGTTGGGTCCGCCATTTAGGAAGTAGGTTGTCATTTCTCCTTTGCCTTTGACTTTCACAACGCCTCTGAACTCCAGTGTGTAGTTATACGAGCTGAGAACCTGGTAGAGGTCGGTTGTGACCTGACACAGAGAGAAATTAAAAGCATATAAGTTTTTATCAAGGACTGAAGAGTTTGTAAAGCAGAACTGACAGATCTACTATCTAAAATGATGAATATATTGAATGTTTATTTTAATTAATATTACACCACTCAGCATCATATTTTCAAAATTAAATCCACTGCTTGTTTGAGGTGCTGATTCCAATTGTACCTGTTTTGCTTTAGCACATCACACTTTTTCACAAAATATGTGCATTTCATATTCACATTTTTGAATGATTCTTGAAGGGATGGTTCACCCAAAAATGAAAATTACACCATGATGCACGTATGACAGTTAGCTAGAGATTACGGTTAATGAAGTTTTAAAAATGTGTATTTTTCTTACAAAAATGCATCGGTTCACTTCAGAAGGCCTTTATTAACTACCTGGAGCGTTTTGGAGCAATTTTTATGATGGATGGATGCACTTTGCTTAAAAATCTCAACACCCATTCACTGCCATTATAAAGCTTGGAAGAGCCAGGACATTTTTTAACATAACTCTAACTGTATTCGTCTGAAAGAAGAAAGTCATATACACCTAGGATGGCTTGAGGGTGAGTAAATCATGGGGTAATTTTCATTTTATTATTTTTTACACTCCTTTGGACACTGCAAGTTAAATAATACATTTGTATACTTCTTTTTGTCATTTGACTTCTTTTGATATTTTGATAACTGCATTAGATATACACTGCCAGTCAAAAGTTTTTGAACAGTAACATTTTTTGTTTTTTAAAGAAGTCTCTTCTTCTCACTAAGCCTGCATTTATTTGATTTGATTTGATTTGATTAAAATGTAATTTATTCCTGTGATTTCAAAGCTGAATTTTTAGCATCATTACTCCAGTCACATGATCCTTCAGAAATCATTCTAATATTCTGATTT
>JAHKKF010519495.1:0-12767 GCA_019740295.1 Labeo calbasu | reverse complement strand
TTTTTTTTATTATTATTATTATGTTGAAAACAGCAGAGTAGAATTTTTGCAGGTTTCTTTGATGTGTTTATCATCACTTTTAAATTCCAAATAAAAGCATCCTTTCAAAAAATTTCTATAATTTCTCGTCCCTCCCCCCCATTTCATTTTTTAAATATATTCAAATCAAATGCAGTTGTTTTAAATAGTAAAATTATTTCACAATATTACTGCTTTTGCTGTATTTTGGATCAAATAAATACAAGCTTGGTGAGCAGAAGACACTTCTTTAAAAAAAACTTTCCAAAAACTTTCTGTCCTTACAGTATATAATATTCCTTCTAATTCCATTCTAAAAAACTGTATGAGATGGAAAGCTTTTATTATCTGTAATAAATGTAATTTGATCTGGACAATCATAGAGACCAAAAATGCATCTCACCTGTATTCTCTCAGGGACCCCAGTGCTGTCCATACGGCTGGCTACATTCACAGTATTCCCCCATATGTCATATTGCGGTTTACGAGCCCCTATGACACCAGCCACGACGGGACCTATATTGAGACCTACAGTACAAGGTAATTCATGAGCTCTCATAACAACATGCTTTACATTTTACAACAGTAAAATATATAGGTGATTCTTCGTCTGAAAGAATATTTAAATCCTACAGAAAGCCTTTTGAAAGGGTAAAGGGACCATAAAATGACACAAATGATAATTACAGATTTGACAGCTGGTGAAAATCTACTAGCAATTTAAGTGTGGCTAAGCTAAACCCTTACCGATCTTCATTTTGAAGTTATTGAAAGAGTGCTCATTGATGTACTTCATCTGGTCCATGAGGCGCATAGCGTAGTCGGCTAGAGCGCGAATGTGCGACCTTCCTGCTTTATCATAAGTGGAGTCATTAAGCCCAGACGCGGCCATGTAGGTGCTGCCAATGGTTTTGATCTTTTCTAGTTGACGAAACTGATCCTCACTAATGATCTGCAAGAAAAGTGAAATGAGGCAAAATGATGACTTTCATCTAGAAATGAGAAGCTATTAAACCTCTACATTTTTAAAGATACAATCAGTTTAAAAAGATGTGATGATCCAGGTCTCTTTAATTTAATTGGTTTAATTTAAAACTGTTGCAAAGTAAATGAAATATCTATAATGCAAGAACTAAAATCTAGTTTAAAAATAAGACCGGTTTTCAATTTATTTATTAAAAAATTCTAATAAATAAAAACGCATTAATAATCACGCATACACTACTAGTCATTTTTGAACATTAAGATTTTTAATGTTTTTAAAGAAGTCTCTTCTGCTCACTAAGCCTGCATTTATTTGATCCAAAGTACAGCAAAACAGTAAACTGTTCAGCAAATATTTTTACTATTTAAAATAACTGTTTTCTATTTGAATATTTTAAAATGTAATTTATTCCTGTGATCAAAGCTACATTTTTAGCATCATTACTCCAGATTTCAGTGTCACATGATTCTTCAGAAATCATTCTAATATGCTGATTTGCTGTTCAAAAATATTTTTTATTAATATTATTATTATTATTATTATTATTATTATTATTATTATTATCATCAATATTTAAAACTGTTTTTCAGGATTGTTTGATGAATAGAAAGATCCAAAGATCAGCATTTGTCTGAAATAAAAAGCCTTTGTAACATTATACACTATACCAATCAAAAGCTTGGAGTCAGTATATATATATTTTTGGTATTAAGTATTAATTTCTAAATTATAGAACTGAATACTTTTATTTAGCAAGGATGCTTTGAATTGATCAAAAGTGGCAATAAAAACATTTATAATGTTACAAAAGATTTTTTATTTCAGAAAAATGCTGTTCTTCTGTACTATCTATTAATCAAAGAAACCTGAAAAAAAGCATTTATTTTAAATGGTTAAAATATTTCAAAATTGTACTGTTCTTGCCGCAATCTGAATTAAATAAATGCAGGCTTGCTGCCTAAGAGACTTCTTTAAAAACATTAAAAATCTTACTGTTCAAAAACTTTTGACTGGTAGTGTATATACATATTTTATGAAAAATACATTTAAATTTAGATGACTTTATATTGATTAGTATTTTTATTATTATTTTTATGATTGATAGTCTTTTCAACACCAACTGCAGCTTTTACAAATAAGGTTTAAAAAATGAAACACTAGAAAGTTAATCAATTATACTGTATCGCACTCAAAACTTGTCCGAAGTTGCTGTACCTCATCGAAGTCAGCGATGATCTCGTTGAGGAGTCTCAAGCACTCCACACCTTCATTATTGGCCTCCAGTTCCACATAAAACTCAGAGAAGTTGCTGATAGAGGCAAACATGACTGCCACACATTCGCACGACTGATAATACAGCTCGTCATTCCGCCGCTCGCGTGCCAGAAAGTGTGCGGCCACATCTTTGGGCAAAATGTTGTGGAGAAGCCGACGGTTGTAGGCCTGAAGTTCTTCCATCTCCTCCTTCTCCTCTGTGGCCTATGAATACAACAAAAATAAAGGATGATGCTGCAAATAACAGAAGAGCTGAGCAAACAACTTGATAAATGCTGCATCGCCGCTTTTTGTTTTCTTTGCGTACAAAAATTATTCTTGTAGTTTCGTAAAATTAAGGTTGGCTACATAAAAAGACCTTTCGGGGCCTTGAACGTAGTAGTTGCATTGCTGTCTATGCAGGGTCAGAAAGCTCTCGGATTTCATAAAAAATATCTTAGATTGTGTTCCGAAGATGATCGAAGGTCTTACGGGTTTGGAATGACATGAGGGTAAGTAATTAATGACAGAATTTTCATTTTTGGGTGAATATCTATTAAAAACATCTGCATTATTACAAAGACATACACAGATAAACACACCTGTAACTTCCAGAGAAAGTCCAGTCTGGCTGTAGACTCCACCTGCTGTGCATGAAGGTAAAGCGCCAGCACAAAGACCGTGATGACGACTGGAGTCATGATCTTTAAAGGAACCCGTGTGTCTGTCACACAGCTACAACACAGAGAGCACTGAGAGTCAACAATTTCACACTAAAAGGCAAAAGCATGATGATCAAAAGTGTTCAAATCAAATCAAACCATGTTATTCTGTCAACATGATTAATGTCATTTCACAACACTATCAGGCGACACGGTCACTGCATGTAGTGACAACTATCTTCATATTCATGCAATGAAAACAACAAGCTCACTGGCATTTCTTTGAGATCAGTGTTTCAATTTCATTGATATTATCTTACCTTGTTCCATTAATAGAGTCTCTGTGAAGACAAAGAAAAAGGAAATGCATCAGAAGGATAGAGCACAGCAGACTTATCTTCAAGATAAAGTAGAACTGATATGACAAATCAGCAAGTAAACACTCTACCACAGGAATAAGTTACATTTTAAAACATTAAAATGTAAAATATTTATTTTAAACTGTAATATTTCACAATATTAGTTTTACTGTTTTCGATTAAATAAACACAGCTTTGGTGAGCATAAGGACTTTCTTCAAAAACAAACAACAGTCTTACTGATCCAAAACTTTTGAACGGTAGTGTACATTACATTCAGTCACAACCAGGGTTGCCAGGTTTTCACAACAAAACCCACCCAATCACGTTTTAAGGGGGGGTCACCAGTAAAACTAGCATTTCAGGAGCTAATTATTACGTTACTGGGGTCGCTTCAATCCACGGACATGAAAAACAACCCATGGCAACAGTGTTAAAGTAGCCCAATTCAGCGGGAAATCCACAGACTTGGCAACACTGGTCACAACTGTGATATAGAAGGAATACTAGGGAATATTTATCAAAAAAAAAAAAAAAAACACTACAACAACAACAACAACATCACAAGACACAACCTTAATGTTAAAATAAATCTATATTTTATAGAATATACTGTATGATGATGACAAAATTGTCTCAAATCTAGATACTCACATGGTATTGGCCATGACCAGCAGGTCCACGTTGTCAAAAAGGCTGACCTCGGGCACCTCCATGATGAGCACGTACAGGATCTCGATGAAGAGCATTAAGAACAGTTTACCAATACTGCTGACCTGTAGGAACACTGAGCAGGCCAGTAAACTGAGCAGCACACATGAAGAGAAATACTGCAGAAAGAGAAAAACATTCAGAGATTAGTCTTTCGCTTCACCCTTAACTTGTTCCATATATGATTTATCAAAAGACAACCATTTTAGAGCAGTGCCTAAAATTTCAACCATGAAAAATAAATGGAAAGGCCTATCACTGCTGGGAAATATTGATTAAAGATGTCAGACATGGAGCCTGGCACTATTCGTTGGTTTTAAGCTGGTCCAAACGAGTTTGTATTTGGATCAAGCTGCTCACTGACTACGCAAGCGAACAGCTCACCCAAAAATGAATATGTTCGAAATGTACTCACCCTCAGGCTATCCAAGAAAATGGGTTTGCTTATTCATCAAAAACCTGCGTTTTTGTCATCTCACCTCAAAATTCACAACATATTTGTTTAAACTGGTTTAATAATGGATTTGTTATTACAAACACACAACTTTTTCATTCACAAAATATTAATTGATGGATTGAAGTCGTACTTGTAGATTATTGTGATGTTTTTATCAGCTTGGACTCTCATTTTGACAGCACCCATTCACTGCACAGGATTCACTGGTGAACAAGTAATGCTACATTTTTCCAAATCTCATTCACATCTTGGATGGCCTGAGGGTGAGTACATTTTCATCAGATATTCTTTTTTGGGTGAATTATTTCTTTAACCATCCATTATGTTACAAAACTGAACTGATCTGAGAACAGTTCCACACCTCTGGGAAATTGCAGGTGGGTGATGAGCTGTTGCAGAGCCTATCCTGAGACCAGAGAGAGTAGTTGAAGGAAGAACTGTGGACATGGCAAGCGTTCACATCGCTGGGGCTGATGTTAAACTCCCGCCCTAAACATGTCTTTAGGTCATCCGTACTGCAGGTGAACTGAAGGACAGATGAAAATGTTTCTCAGTGACAGTATTTAATTTAATTAACCACTACAGATCACATCAATAACAAACTGTGAAGTGCTTCCATGTCAAAAGTCAATTAGTTAGACGCATATGATTTCATATAATACTATTAGCAATGCTATACATGATTGCAGAACTAAAGATTTCTATTTTTGCAGTTATGTCTCTACTCCTGTAAGCCTTTAAATATTGTGAGAAAGATTAAGTGTTAGTTGTATGGCTATTTGGCTACATAGTGTCTGTACCACTAAATGTATCACAAGTGTATGAAGTAACTAAATATCAGAGGCAATTAAAGGGATAGTTTGCCCAAAAATGAAAATTCTGTTATTAATTACTCACCCTCTTGTTGTTCCAAACCTGTAAGACCTTTGTTCATATTCAGAACACAAATTAAGATGTGTTTGATAAATCCAAGAGCTTTCTGACCCTTCATAGACAGCAAGGTCTTACGGTTGAAATTACATGAGGGTGAGTAATTTATGACAGAATTTTCATTTTTGGGTGAACTATCACTTTAAGGCACAGAATCTTGAGGTTAAGACTTGTGAGACTCACAATGTTAATGAAAGCGGAGAGAAAGACCAGGACGATTGTAAAAACCCCCACCAGGGTGCTGTTGAGTCTAGACTGAACAATCCTTTTTGACAGAGTTTGCAGAGGCACAGGGAAAAACTGTCAACAGAGAGAAACATGAATTGAGTTTCACAATATTACTAAACACAGCAAGTGTTTCAGCAAGTTTCATGAAGTTTTGAGTTTTCCTTTCAGCTTTATAGGATTTTGGGTAAATTCGGACAGGCCTCTTCTCTAAACGACAGCGTAATAGCTTCCTAAAGGGTAAATTTCAACATTTTTTGATAATTATTGACTTAGAGAGTCTAGAAAATTGTACTGCAGTGTTTTTTTCTGTTCCAATTGGCCTCCATTAACCAGGTAATCGGTGCTCAAAATTCATTGGCTAATGACGGCCATGTTTTTTGAGAGACACAAATGTCCACATAGGCACTTGTCGCACTTTGAGCCAAGACCTTGCACAGCAATTTTCACATTGATAGGACAAATGGTTGCGCAGGTATAGTCATTTTTATGTTTTTTTCCCTCATATAGCGCCATCAAATGGCCAAGGTCTGCGATTTTTGTCCTGCGACATCAAATTAAGCACTTACATAAGTGTTCTTAAGAGTCTTGTTAAAGGTATCTTATTCCGTTGAGGAGTTATAGGCATTTTACTTTCTATTGTTTTGGCATCCCTTTGTGACGGCGAGTTGAAAGTTTGACTTTTTTTTAATTATTGATATTCGCTCTCCAGTGAATCTTTCTGCACTGGTTTGGTTCTGATCGGGCGAAAAACCTAGGACTAGTTCGGGAAAAGTAGGCTTTGCAACAAATCCAAAATACCTGAAAACATGGCTCACGAATCTGAGGCATGTGTGAGCCTCTTTGTCCAGTGTGAGCCAAGGATTCCAATGACACAAGACACTTGAGCCTGCGACTGACGGTTTAGGAGTTATGAGTGATTTCGTATTTTTGATCGTTGTAGCGCCCCAGTCAGGCCGATTGGGGCGAGCCTTGGTGACGTTGTTGGCGGTGTTAATACTACCATCCCTCTAAGTTTCATGTCTCTAGGACTTATGGTTTGGTCTGCATGATCACTTTTATATGGAGATCGCTGAACCGTGACCATTCTATCAATTACAATAGGGTTTAATGAAAAGTAAAAAAAAAAAAAAAAAAAAAAAAAACTACATATATATAGATAGATAGATATTTTTGTTTTGTTTTGTTTCCCCTGAAAAAAAGTATCCCCATTCCAACAAAAAATATTTTGAAATGACAACAACATTGATAATGATATAAAATGTTTCTTGAGCACTAAATCAGCATATTACAATGATTTATGAAGGATCATGTGACACTGAAGACTGGAGCAATACTGCTGAAAATTCAGGTTTGTCATCACAGCAATTACACTTTGAAAATATATTCAAATAGCAAATGGTTATTTTAAATTGCAATTATAATTTACAATATTACTATAATTTTTACTGTATTTTTGATTAACTAAATGCAGCCTTGGTGAGCACTTCTATTTTTATATACAGTTTCTATAAAACATAACACAAAAAGACCTTATGGATCTTGTGGGTTTGCAGAGATTTTGTGGAACAGGCTTTTATGTAAGACTTTTTACGGGTCAGGAAGTTCAGAATCTAATTCCACAGCATCTCTAAGGAAAGACCTGCGACGCCCCTTGCCGCCCATGGAGCAATGCAGTGACAGTTCCACATCAGTGTGCACAAATGAGCTGCCAGCGCTTTATTGTGTCTCTGGCTTTGCTCTGTATGACTCATTTGTCTCTGGAGACCTGCTCAAAGTTATGCAGCTAAAAGCCCAATATCAATCAAACCCGCTCAGGTTATTTTAGTGGAGAATGTGAAGGTTGATAAACACTTGGATTTAGCAATAACGTGTCTGTAAGAATGTTAGGAAATGGTCTGTGAAGGACGTGTTAAGACGTATTGTTTTTCTTTTTCCTGCATTGTTCGTAGATGCCACGTTGCTCAAAGTTTGTCTTTTTTGTTGATTTTATTATAAAATAATTATTACTATTATTCAGAATTTCATAATATTGCACATTAACACTACATATGCCATACAATACCAACATTTCACTCACCCCAAAACAAGAATAAATGGCTGAGATGAACATGACCGCCATCAGGAGGACCAGGCACAGCATATAGAAGCCAACCATCAACCCAGAGCTACAAAAGCAACACACAGGTAAATAGAAAACAGCTGTGTGTCACTTTAAACACAACTATTATGTCATAATTAACATAGGGCCTAAAGGAGAGGAGAGCCTGCTTTGGCTGTTTTGGCTGTTTTGGCTCCTCAGGTACTACCTGTCTTCACCTTTACAAAGTCAAAATGAATGAAAGCTTCTGTGTATGAAAGCTGTGTGACATTCCCATTCAAAATCAAACAAAACCTTCTCTAAGCCTGCGGCTTGTTTGAATGGACTAGAAAACATTTGCCAAGATCAGGTATTTAACTAAAGTGTACTTACTGTGGCACAATGACGATCTGAATGAAGCAGATGAATAAAAAGACGAGGGAGGCGCAGGCTACGTATGCTCCGAACCTGGCGTCTACCTGTTTGGAGTACTGAGAGATGGTGAGGAAAGAGGAGAGAAAAGAATTGGGTTACAAACAGTTTAAATGGCATGTGAAAGCAAGTAGTGTTTTATGGACTGATGGGTGTGGATGTGTTAATGTTCATTGTTTACTTCGGGTTTTTACTGAAAGGCTCCCAGGGCAAATTACTTTTTTTTAACTTTTCCAGCTCTTTGTGAAAACTGGATGATTTTTAAAGGAGAAGTTCACTTCCAGAACAAACATTTACAGATAATTTACTCACCCTCTGGTGATCCAAGATGTCTGTGTCTTTCTTTCTTCAGTCGATAAGAAATTATGTTTCTTGAGGAAAAATGTCAGGAATTATCTCCATATAATGGACTTCAATTGTGCCCCCAAGTTTGAACTTCCAAAATGCAGTTTAACGCAGCTTCAAATGGCTCTAAACAATCCCAGCCAAGGAAGAAGGGTTTTAACGAAAACGATCGGTCATTTTCTAAACAAACTGACAATTTATATACTTTCTAACCTCAAACGCTCATCTGTGTCTGTGTAAACTCTATTTTTTCCTGTCCAATAGGGTCAAGACAGTTAGGCTGTAGAAGTACCGACCCAGTGTTTACAAAGTGCACATGCAAAGGAGATCAAACGCCCTTTACAAAAAAAGTTAAAACAGCGATGTAGGATGATTTTGAAGTTAAAGAAGACAACCAGACGGGAGTTTTTCGACATACCCTAACTGCATTGACCCGGATTACACAGTTTACGCATGCGCATCGCAGAGCTAGACAAGACTAGCATTTGAGGTTAAAAAGTATATAAATTGTCAATTTGTTTCGAAAATGGCCAATCGTTTTGCTAGATAAGACCCTTCTTCCTCGGCTGGGATCGTTTAGAGCCATTTAAAGTTAATTTCTAAAATGTTTTCCCCAAGAAACATAATTTCTTATCGACTGAAGAAAGAAAGACATGAAAATCTTGGATGACAAGGGGGTGAGTAAATTATCTGCTGTGGAAGTAAACTTCTTTAAAAACTATTTACAGATACACAAAGTTGCATACACAAAGAGCCATTTCAAACCCATTAAATATTTTATCATTATATAATTAGAAAAAAATAATGTATTATACGATTTTCACTGTTACATTTTAAAACATATCCAGGCCAGGACCCTCATTTATCAACAGTGGGTAAAAAGATTCTAAATTTTGTCCTACGAATGACATGAATGTGTGTAAGTACAAAAAAATCTTTTTTTATCAAATGTGCGCACGCGGTTCTTACGCACACCAGTTGTTGATAAATCTCACTTGTTCTTAAGCACCACGCTCGTTCACGTTCATGGTCATTTGCATTCAGAAATGCCTCTAGTGAACCATATATGGTGACAGCACCTTCCTTTATAAATCACTTGAATGTACTAAACAAATAAGCGCGGCCTTAAAAAATGTATTCTCTGTGCCGAATCTTCCAGCAAAACGAGATTTTGCCATGACACTATAGGCAGGCTTATCTTACTTACTATTTTTGTCTTTTTTCTAGTCAAAATATCTAAAAAAAATCTTAAATCATGATGTATTTACTAGACAAGCATGCAAGTCTTGTTTCTAAAAAAAAAAAAATCTAAATTAAGTGAATTTTGCTTAAAACAGGTCAAATTATTTATCTGCCAGTGAGGTAAACCAAAATAATGGTTTAAGAATATTTTACTTGCATCTTTTTGCTTATCTAGTTCTAAGTAAGATAAGCATTTTTTTTTTTTTTTTGCAATGTCTTTTATAGCTTTTCACACCAATTATGTGAATGTCTAGCTTGAACTATAAAATTACTAATTGAGTATTTGCAATTAAAGGACACAGGAAACACGCACCGGCACTTTTTTTGTAGTATCGCCATTCTACCACTAGATTCTCTGTGTAAGCATGCATAAGTTGTGCTTATATTTACACACACTCCTACGTGTAAGTACAAGTTAGTAGATCCCACACTTTGTGTGAAACTGTTCTCATGCACACATCTGTGCGTACGCACTGTTGATAAATGAGGGCCCTGGAATTCACGACTGTAAAATGTCCTAATATTTTCATGTGTTCTAGAATGATGGAAATCCTTAAAAAATTAGACATTTGTGTAACTCAGTTGCAATTGTGCTTGATTTGTTTAAAAAGAACTAAACTAAACTAAAATAACACATATGTCTTACTTAATTCTTCAGAAATCATTCTAATATGCTGATTTGGTTTTCAACATTTATTATTAATGTTATTAACATTATTAATTTTTAACGTTGAAAACAGCTGTGCGGCTTTTGCTTTTTTTCAGAATTCTTTGATGAATAGAAAGCTAAAAAGAAAAGCATTTATTTGAAATAGATTCTTTGGTAACAAATCTTTCTGACCCTAAACTTTTAAACAGAAGAGTATGTAAAATATCTAAAAAATTATATTAAGTACATTTCTTCAAAGGCTAAGGAAAATAACTCTTCAGCAAAGACTATGGAAGATAATTGCTTCATTCATGAGCCTAAAATAGACGTTCTGAACACAGACAATGAAAGCAACAAAAGCAATAATTATCTCCACTACAAACTGGAGGCAAGTCTCTGAAAGAGCCAGAAGTTTGAGTATCAGCACACAACCAGCTAAAAGTGAATGTGACTGCAGATGGAGGATGAGAAGATAAATGCAGAGGCTGAGAAACTTCCTTCCTGTTACCCTTTCATCACTATCTTCAGAAAGAAACCTAGCCTCCTACACTGTCACAAAAACTTGGAAAAGTTTGGGCATCTCTCTGAGGAGGGGGAGGTCAGTGGTGACAAATGCTTTGAAGGTAACACCACAAAATGACTTAAATCACAGTGCAGCATAAAGACGTCAGTCTCTGACTCATTCCGAACTTGGACCTTGAATTTCATTGCCTCTATTCATCTTAGCCACATGCCACATCTTTAAGCTACGCTGAAAACGTTCAGGCCATCTGCACAATAATACTAAACTAATGAACTTCTGATTGGCTCTCTGCCCTATTTTTTTGCTATGCAAACTGAAGGAACAATTTACCAGTTACATTAACTAATGATCTGTTAAATGCTTAGTTCCTGCTCACAAGTCCTGCAATTTACAACAAAAGGCTAAATAATTTTAGCTTGATGACACATTTGAATTAGAAGAACTGGCAACTATTTCTTTTTTAATAATAAAAATAATAAATGTTTAAGCTTGCAAGCCATAAACACAATGATTTTCAGTGGACAACATGTGAAAAACGTTTATTTTAGCCTACTCTTCACAAGGTTTCATATAGTGAATAATTTATATAGACTACTTCTATAACGTTTTTGTCATTTGTGAAGCTTAAAAGATGTGATCGGTGCTATTTTAGTATTCGTTCTAGAGCTGTCATTAACGATTATTTTGGTAATCGAGTAATCAGTCGATTATTCTGACGATTAATCGAGGAATCTGAGGGTGCAAAAAAATCGAAATATTGAGAAAATTGCCTTAAAAATTGTCCAAATGAAGTACTTAATAATAAATATTACTAATCAAAAATTAAGTTTTGATATATTTACAGTAGGAATTATAGAAAATATCTTCATGGAACATGATCTTTATTTAATTTCCTAATGATTTTTGGCATAAAAGAAAAAACAATAATTTTGACCCATACAGTGTGTTTTTGGCTATTGCTACAAATATAACCCAGCGACTTAAGACTTAGGTCCAGGGTCACATATAATAGCAATAATAGCTATTTCAAATAAAGTATCAAAAGCAAGGAATATATGGCTATATACAGTAAGCAAATAGTATATGGTGTTATTGAACAAAACTGTTAAAATACATAATGTATTATAAACAAAAAAGTGTTTTGTTTATAAAAAAAAAAGTAAATTGTTTTAACAATTTACAGTGCGATCTAAACCTTGTTTAATATTGGCTTATTAACATTTAATTCAAATGTCCATTTAATTACTACTATTTGGCCATTTTTTTATGACAGAAATGCTGTAGCCACTGTAATTTCTTGAATATGTTGACATCAAAATGTGTAAAATCAGAGTGAGGGTTTGAGCTATTTTGAAATTGCGATAACAGCATATTGAGAAAGATATTGATGTATTCTCCTGTGTTTTCATTGGTTTATAAACGGTTAGAACCTTAGAAATTTGATGAAATGTTATTCCCAGATGAACGTTATAATAAATCAAATGGGCAATTTGCAGGCAAGGATTTATTAGAATTGAGCATTCGAATTGAATTGAAGATTCGTGGCAGCCCTAATTCATTCTATACTATTTTACTATCTATTAACAATTTGCTTTTATTTGTATATTATCAGTATTAATTATTGTTATTTGAATTTTGTATGAATTTTGTTATTTGAATTTTGTATGAATTTTGTTATTTGCTTCTATCTAGTTTTAATTTATTTTTTGTTTCAGTTTTATTTCAGTATTTCAACTTAAATTCACTTGTTTTAGTGAGTTGCACCATTTCTAATTTTCTTTTCATTTAATATTTCCATTTTATTTCAAACAAAAAATAATTTTTAAAGGGATAGTTCACCCAAAAATGAAAATTACCTCATGATTTACTCACCCCCTAACCATCCTAGATACATA